>PVKP010017389.1:0-46232 GCA_004027715.1 Plecturocebus donacophilus
TTAGGGAAACAGCACCAATATAAGTATTGTGAACAGTGCATCTATTTTAGGACTTGGTCCTTAACAATTTTCAAAGGAGCTAAAAAGTGAATGGCCTGGCAAGGGAAGTGCAGGGATCAGAGGAGTCATTAATTCTGTCTAAAGCAACGGTGTGTGGAGGCGTGTTGGAGCTCACAGACGTTTTCAGCCTAGGAGGGTTGAAGAGAACTTGGGCAGTTGTTGCCTGTGGGTAACCACCACCCCTGTGGGTCCCCAGCTGTGCATCCGGGATGGGCCTGGGCTTGCTGTTGGTCATCCGGGCCAGCTGTTGGGAAGAAAAGACAGGCCATGGTGCAGGAGAGCAAGGACAGAGTGGAACAAGCCAGCCGCTGCGTGACCATCCCTCATCACACAAGATCACAGAAAAAACCTTTGGGGCAAAATGTGTTGCTGGTATTTTAATTCTAACTGTCAAATATCACCCAAACTCTCTGTTTTGGCTTTTACCCAGAAGCAGACAAGTAAGGGGATTCTGGGAAACATGGTTTCTAGCTAAAACAGACACATATTGCTTTGAATGAATTTCTTTCATTGCTTAAAATCCAAAGTATGTAAATTTAAGCTGACCTGTGGGCAAAACCCAAAGCACACCACAAGTATATTTATTATTTACACAGCATTTTATTTCTAATTATGTGTGAATTGGTGGTGTTTATATGAGCATAACAACCAGCAAGATTTTAAAATAATTATTTTTTATAAAATGGAAATTGTTTAAAAGGAAAATAAAAATATTATAGATACATGTATGTGTGTTTACACGCATGCATGTGTGTATTTTATCCATAACACAAGTTTCTAGAAACTGCAAGGACCATTCAGTCTTCTTTGGCAAGAGGATTTGCTGCTGGTAAGATATCAAGCAGCTATCCAAATGATGCATAAGATCAAATTGCAGGTTAATGGGTACAAAAATATGATTAGAAAGAAGAGGGCAATAAATTCTAGTTTTCAGTAGCACAGTAGGGTGACTATAGTTAACAAGGATTTATAGTATATTTCAAATAGCTGCAAGATAAGTTTTGCAATGTTCTCAACACAAAGAAAAGATAAATGTTTGAAATGATGGATGTACCAATTATCCTGATTTGCTCATTACACATTACCTGTATGTATCAAAATATCACCTGTGCCTCATAAGTATGTATAACTATTATATATCACTAAGAAAAAAAAAGACCAATCTACAGCTGTTAAAAATGTTTCCATTTTTTTTCTAGGCTTGATAGTCTTATAATTGACTTTACATTATAGGGTAGCATATGGGTTAGTGTAGTTTGCTATTTAGATTTTGATATTTCCTTCATTGGAACAACATATTTTTTTACAATAAAAGTGAATTCACTTTTCACAGATTCATAATAAAACCAAATGTTTTCATTTGACCAGGACCAAATGTTTTATTCCAATCTGTGCTCTTCTAGATAAAGTTGACTTCATTGACTTTTAAATTTATATTAAAGTTGATAAATGGAGAGAAGAGCAGAGCAAAGTGTTGAAGAACCTTTAAGAAACACGGCAGTGATTTGGATTGTCATGTTAATAGCAGGTGGTTGTTTTTTTTTAAATCGAGGATAATGTGAGATTGAAAAGCAGCCTTCAAATTCTGTTACTAATGTGATGTGAATAACATTCTGAAAGCTTTTTCTTTTACTTTATTCTCAGGGAAATGTGTCATTTTCTTGTTCACAACCACAATCCATGCCCGTGACTTTTCTGAGCTCCAGGAGTTATTTAGTGCTGCCAGACTTCTCTGGAGAGGAAGAGGTTTCTGCCACTTTTCAATTTCGAACTTGGAATAAGGCAGGGCTTCTGCTATTCAGCGAACTTCAGCTGGTTTCAGGGGGTGTCCTCCTCTTTCTGAGTGATGGAAAACTTAAGCTGAATCTCTACCAGCCAGGAAAATTACCCAGTGATATCACAGCAGGTAATAACTGTATTCCCCAGGGCAAAGCATATGGATTTGAGAGATTTCATTATCTCTGTGACCAAATTTTATGCATAACCAAAAATTTAATATTTGCTTAATAAATGAATACTCAGGTTAATAAGATCATAAGTACTCTTCCTTAGAGGAACTTGATTCTAATTTTCTTTTAAATATGGTTCCAATGCTAGCAGTTCTTATTAACCAAAATGCTAGTTTTGGGGGAACTGATGCTTCCTTTCATGACCTTGCCTCCCACTCCGGACAAAGAACGTATCCTAAGGTGATGTGTTTGGGGGAAAACGTGAAGACTTTGAAACTGGCCAACAAGTTAACTTGTCCTTCAAGGGAAAACTAGACTTTTCCTAACACATCTATTAGTCTTATCTGGTCTGTGGGAAACAGGGAGAGGTCTTTCTGGGATGTATATCTCTATCTCTATATGAGTGCACAGTATGAGCAGTAACTTCACTTGCTGAGGATATAAAGATTTGAGTAAAGTTCCTCCTTTGGGCACCAAATGAAATTCTCTGTATTCTAGGCAATATGGTATCATTTTAATGATTAGAAGTAGTATAATTAAGGTCACTATATGAGTGTCTGGAAAATGAATGTCTGATTTAGGTCAGTGCTTTGAGTGAGGGATGTTTTTGTCTCTCTATTAAAATTTGATCATTCTTGACAAAAGCTCGACATCACATTTGTACGTACGTACACTAGCATCCAAGCCAAGCAACTGGAGGTTCCCTTGGGGTAAATTACTACATTAATTTAGCAAATGATCTTTAAAAACAACGTAAAGATTCCATTTTACTACTCCTCTATATCAGCTATGACCAAAACGTAGTAGAGTGTGACTTGGAGAGGAGAAAAAAAATGACAAGTTAAAATACAGTTGGAAATTAAATATAAGAAAACAAGTATGCAAATGGATATACAAATGCCTATTCTTTATATGTCTTTTTGTTGCTGTACCACTATTGTAGTTTAAATATGGAACTGAGAATTCAATATTAGTTATAATTTTTAAAGAGATACTATGCTGTGACTTTTTATGTAATATTCAACATGTGGTAGATTTGCTGGCTAGACAAAAAGAAATAAATTAATCAGTCTCATATTAATAATTAATAGGCCCTGAAAATGAAGGTCTAAAAATGTAAGCTTGCCATTAATGTGTCATTTATTGTGATCTATTTGACATCTTCTGAAGTGGTTATATTCATACCCTAATTTTCAACATCTTGAAGAAACCGCTTCAGTGCAATATTTCTGTGGTGAGCTTCATGAAGCCAGCTCATTTCTTTATTCTCTCTTTCTTTCTTTTGCTTTTCTTTTCTTTTTTTCTTGAGGTGGAGTTTTGCTCTTGTTGCCCAGGCTGGAGTGCCATGGCACTATCCTGGCTCACTGCAGCCTCTGCCTCCTGGGTTCAAGCAATTCTCCTGCCTCAGCCTCCCGGGTAGCTGGGGCTACAGGCTTGTACCACCACACCCAGCTAATTTTGTGTTTTTAAGTAGAGATGAGGTTTCTCCCCGTTGCTCAGGCTGAAGCCAGCCCATTTCTAACAACTTAACAGACATGTATAATCTATAACTAGGTATAAGTCATATAAAATACACTGAGAGATTTAAAAATTTTTAAATGAATGTTTACATTCATATGCAATATAATCTGTTGTGATATCATCTGATGTTGACACTAGGCTACATACAAATATCAGTATACTGAAGATAACACAAGTAGGATTTTACTTAAAAACTCTCTTTACTCGTTTTTTTCAGTTTCTTTCACAATGTTATTTTTTGCTAGTTCCCGTGAAGCAAGTGCATTTTGCATTTGAAAAAAGACTACTTTAATGGTAGTTGGGTGGGTGGTCAGTTTGTTCTCTCTGGGGGAAGGCTTTCCATTTATGTTCCATAATTAAACCAGTTGTCAGGATGCATTATAATGACTTTCAAGAGAACCACATCTTTACTGATGGATTGCTATCACATTGTACTAAATCTTCTCATTGTAAAGGGATGGATTAATTTTTCTTAGCTACTGGAGATATATTTTACAAATCTTACAAGTTTCAAAAACTCAGCATTTTAACATATTTTATAATGAAATTAAGATTAAACTGTATTGAGAAAGAACTGAATTGTGCAAATGTTTGAATTACCAGACTAAAATTTTAATATGATGTGCAGTTTTGCAAATTGTTACTTGGAATTAAAAATATTATGTCAGCTTAATTCGTTTTTGAAATACTCGAGATATTATATTAGTCTGAATCATGAAACATATTAGCAGCACTATAAAATCCCTTATGACACAAAATATTTTTAGTCTTTGCCACCTTTATAGATGTCAAAGCAAAAATCAATGCACAGTATAGTTTTATTTTCTTATTTAAAACAAAGTGTTTAATATCAAATTTGAGATTTCTGCTGTGATTTCAGCTTTCTGCTACTGTTTTTGCCTAACAGTGAAAATCAGGCTTATAACCATGCCTCTTGTTCCCATGGGCAGAGCCTGGCACAGGCAGGCTTGCAGTATTTGAGATGCTTCTGCATTTTTCTATTACTAAGCATTTTAGATTTTTGTGCCCATGACAATGGAGCAGCCCCCTTGATTTGCTGCACCCAGCAGAGCCATTTTTGTCAATCCCCCTTCCTCCCTTTCACTGTTGAAATATTCCTAGCTTTTGGGCTGTAAAGCTGTCACCCCTTAAACTCCTGCTTTCCACCAAAGTGATGGGTACCAACCGCCTCCATATTTTTTTCTTGACAAGAGCTATCTAGCGATCTGGATCCTTAATTCTGGTTAGTGACTACAGTTAGTGGATATGAGAACGTCTGGCACTTTAAAGCGCTGAAATACACTTGGAAAGAGGCAACACCCTTTGGTTTTTCCCTGAGGAATGGCCTATGTATAATTGTCTTTTGCACCTTTTCAGAACTCCTACTCTATATGGCAGGCGGATTTTTTTCTTTTATATTGTGCACTACAGATATGTGTTGTAGTATTATGAGAGGGTGATGGCAACTAAACTCTCATGTTTCTGATGCAATTTAGGAATGTAACTAGAAGACAGTCTAAAGAGAGGGAGTAGACATAAATCTTTTTCTCCTGCTGTATTTTGTATGTTTATGTGGTTTAGGCTGAAAGAAAAAAGAGAGCAACAGAAAGAGAAAGAGAGAGAGAAGCTTCTAGTCCATAATCTCATCCTCTTCAACCTGCAGTTGCAAACCCTTCCGTTAATTATTTCATTCTTCCATTATTCCAATTGGCATTGTCAATATTTTCCAGCCAAAGACAGCAATGAACATCTCTGGAGTTAAACAAGTTAAATTTATTGCTTATTGTAACAGAGAGAACACACCCCGGAAACCAAGGGTTGTCTGAAGACAAAGGCGTTAGGATGGCATAGGGTTTGGGTTATATTAGCTGATTTGAGGGAGTTTTCAAGAAAGTGGAAAAATTGCTGTAGACTACATGCTGTCAGGAACTGAGGGTAATTCTATGATTAGATATCTTTGTAAACCTTATCTAGCAGGATGAAAGAATGAAGTAAGGCTAAAGTTGTAATTGGTAAATAGAAGACCAAACAATTTATCATTCATAGTATCAGGAGAGAAAGAAAGCTGTGTTTTTGTGGTTTGTACAGTAGTCTTGCTTCTGTCTCTGTTTGGACACGATTACAAAGTAGTCTTGATCTTTCCCCACCCTTGTTTCATTAGAGTCATAGAATCACTTTGTTTGATGTTGATGTTCTGTGATACTGCTGATGTTAACAGGAGAACACCAAAGCCCAGTCCAAAGAATCCAGCCCAGCCAGATTCTTACAGCACCAACGCTTCACTGATGTGGCTAGGCCATGTCCTAGCTGTTGGGTCCTGTATTTCTTAGAGTTAATTGTTTAACATGAGCAAAACATAAAATAAAATAAAATAGTGGGAAGACCTGCGTTGCTGACAGAAGAGTGTAGGTTTGGAATCAGTCTTGGTTTTCTGTCTTCCTTCAGCTATTCAGCAGCTGGATATGACTTCGATAGTTTGTTTTTCTCTCTGAGCCTCATTTTCTCCTTATTTAAGGTGAGAATAATAATAGTTATAGTGAACATTAACTGATACAATGCATAACAGGTACTGTGAACCTGTTATGAGTAATACTTCAATGAAATTATTATTTTATTATTATGCCAGCATGTTCCTCCCCACACTTAAAAGTTATGAGTAATGGGACTGATGCATAGAATTTTCATTTAGTTACACAGTATCATAAATGAGAAAAAATTCAAATTCTGTGAATTCTCCTTCTCTTTCCTGTTTCACAGTGGCATGGCCTTTAAAAGGGGCCAACCTATCATCAGACATAGAAATGGAAAGGAGTTGTATACTTACAAAACAATTAGAATCTAATTTAAAATTAGGTAGAGTTAGTCGAAATGAGTTAAAGGGACCTTTTGTGATTTAATCTGAGTAATAAATTCCATTGACAGGTATTCAGTCTCTTCATCATAGGTAAATAATGTTTGTTACAAAGGAGGCTTGGGGAATGCTTTCTGAAGGTTCCCTCACAAACATGGCACAACTTTATTCCAATCACAACCTGCAACCTGCTAGCTTGTTAGATGAGTGTGCTTGAATGTGTGCCAAATTACAGAGTGGATTGCTTTGGCAGTCTTTTGTTCTTAATCTAGTTTTTCCTTCTCTGTGGACAATAGGCCTCCCCAAGTCTTTTATTTAATCCTGTTGCATGCTTAACCAATGACTGCCCAGAGCCCTGCTACTCAAAGTGTGGTCCCTGGACCAGCACTGGCTCAGTGAAATACTTGTTACAGATCTATGATGAGATAAATATAAAAATGGAGATTAAACACCTAGAAACTGGTAAAAGGAGATCGCTATAACATCTAAGCGTATGGTTAGTGGGCTTGTATTTTATGTCTTATTTATTTATTATTTTATTTTATTTTTTAAGATTTTAGATTCAGGGGTACAAGTGCAGGTTGTTACATGGATATATTGCATTGTGCTGAGATTTGGGCTTCAATTGAATCCATTACCCAAACAGCAAACATGGTACCTGATAGGTAGTTTTTAAATTCTTGCCCCACTCCCTGTCCCCTTTTGAAGTCCCCAATGTCTGTTGTTTCCATCTGTATACCATGTGTACCCAACGATGAGCTCCCACTTATAAGTGATAACATGCTGTATTTGGTTTTCTGTGTTTGTGCTAATTCGCTTAGGATAATAGTCTCCAGATGTATTTATGTTGCTGCAAACAATGTTATTTCATTCTTTTTAATGGCTACATAGTATTCTGTGATGTATATGTGCCACATTTTCTTTATCTATTCCATCATTGCTGGGCACCTAGGTTGATTCCATGTCTTTGCTATTGTAAATAATACTGCAGTGAACATGTGAGTGCAGGCATCTTTTTGGCCAGTGGTCCCCAACCTTTTAGGCACCAGGGACTGGTTTCATGAAAGACAATTTTTCCGTGGACTGTGATGTGGGGGGATGGTTTCTGGATGATTCGAGCACGTTACATTTATTATGCACTTTATTTCTATTATTATTATATTTTAATATATAATGAAATAATTAAACAGTGCACCATAATGTGGAATCAGTGGGAGCCCAGAGCTTGTTTTCTTGCATCTAGATGGTCCCATCCGGGGGTGATGTGAGACAGTGATCATCAAGTATTAGATATTCATAAGGAGTGTGCAACCTAGATCCCTCCCATGTGCAGTTCACAGTAGGGTTAGAACTGCTAGGAGAATCTAATGCTACCACTGATCTGATAGGAGGAGGAGCTCAGGTGGTAATGCAAGTGACGGGAGCAGCCAGCTGTAAATAAAGATGGAGCTTCACTTGCCTGCCTGCCAGCCACTCATCTTCTTTTGTGTGACCCGATTCCTAACAGGCTGCAGACCTGGTATCGGTCCATGGCCATGGAGATTGGGTCCCCTGTTTTTGGTAGAATGATTTATTTTCCTTCGGGTATAGACCCAGTAATGGGATTGCTCCTTTGAGTAGTAATCCTATTTTTAGTTCTTTGAGAAATCTCCAAACTGCTTTCCACAGAAGCTGAACTAATTTACAGTTCCACTAACAATGTACAGTCATTCTCCTTTTTTTTCTGCAACCTTACCAAAATCTATTTTTTTAGTAATTTATTTTCATCATATTTTATAAAAGTGTCAATTTGCAATAGATCAGAAAATAAAACGTTCATCCCCACAGATAGTTTGAGAAGAACTGTCTGAGACCAAGGGAAAGTCTAAAGCAAAATAGGAGAAGTAGAGTCTTGCACACAGGGCTTTGAGAATGAGGTGGAGGAGAAACGCCAGGGGCAGGTGGTAGACTGGGAAGGGCCTGTACATGTGACACAAAGAGCATGTAAGAAATTTCACGCTAAATGGGGGAAATCTGCCTTAAAGGAAGCACTGGATGGCAAATCTAGGACATCTGATTTATTTTAATCCAGTTCTACACCATCAAGGATTACATAACTCTATTCAGCTGTCTATTTCAGAGTCCACTCTTAGAAAATGTGTCTAAAAGTATCTAACCTACATTCTTCCTATTCCAGTTTTCAGGCCTTTCCTATTATCTTTCACAAACCAAACCAGAGTTGGTCTTCGATAATCTTTTTCGGTTCATGGGTATGATCTAAAAGTGAGCATCTGTGCCCTGGCTAAAATTTTTGTTAGACTAAATACGTCCAGGGCAAAGACATGTATTCACCTAAGGGAGCTCTGATGCATTTTCAGTCGAAATGCATGTGGTAGAAATTGTTTGAGGAAATAAAAGAAATCACATATATCAGAAAAGATGTTTGCATAAAATCAGTAAAGAATCACATGCAATATCAGAAAAGAGGCTGTTGGATTTGGTAGATTGCTTATATTTTTTGTTTACTAATTTCATCTGCAGAATCACACAGAGTTGACTATTCAAATGAATGTAAACCTGACTGGTAAATTCATGACAAAGACGCTTAGATTTAATGTCTCTGCTCAGTGTTTAACCACAGAGCTCCTTGTAGAATCGATTACTGTAAGAGGAAAAGTCTATGCATTCTGATGAATTCATGACACTGGGACTTCCTTAGAAGGGACTAGAGATTGATTTTAGAGGTGATAAGAATACCTTGATTTTTAATTTTAGCGACTTTGGACTTTATACATATATACACATATATATACGTATAAACTTGGAAAATATTTAACTAAATATAAACAATCACATTTTTCCTTCGTAAAAAACTGCTGTTTCCATGTAAGAACATTTCTTTTCAGTCCCTTCCCTACTTATATAAGAATGTAATTAGAATTTTGTATAAATATATAGAGAGTTTATTCTCATTGTTTATTATACTTATTTTCTAAAAAGTCTGTAAACACTGAATTAGGGAATACTGAACCTTTGTTCCTGGGGGAAATACAGAGTAAGGTTCCTGGGAGCCTAATTTTGTTTTATGTGTGTTTCTGTTTAAGGATGTCTTATTTAGTGTAATGTTGTTGATTCATTAACGTTGGACTTACTGCCAACAGCGCCATAATTCATGCCTGAATGAAACTTAGCTAACACATGCATTTTCTCTAAAAGACACATCACAGCCTTCTTGCTCTTAGAAATGTTAGACAACACTTCAGCATGATGTTTGGGGGCCATTTTAAACAGTGAAATCACCAACAAACTTAAAAAAATTTAAAGAAAATGTTGCTTATAGTATGAGAGCTAAAGCAATAAGGGAGAACATTGCTCTGTTTGACCTCAGCAGGAAACGTGCAGAGGGCCACTCAAGTTCTTTACTTCTCTGTACATGTCCTCAAATGACTGAGAAAACCCCTTCAAATATTTAAGATTTGAGAGTTATAAGTAAGTTTCAGTAAGGAAGCAAATTCTCAAATATAAAATCTACAAATTATGAGGATCAATTGCATATAAATAGCTTTTCACAGTGCTTTATCTTTTAACTTTATGTTATACCTGTAAACTTTCACTATTTATTAATAGTTTATTGCAATATCTTTATAATAATTGATGATATAGTTTGCTAAAGATTATCCTACTATAAAAATATGGTTATACAAAAGTGCAGAATAGTAGGTAAATCATTTTTATTGGATATAACTTTAAATTTGGGGAATTCTTAAACCCTTCTTCCCTAAGAAGGAAATTTCATAGATGGAAGCTAAAATCAATCTATGACAAATAATTGAACTATTTTAACCATCCAGGATTGTCCAGGGTTGCGAATTTTGGGATGCCCTGTTTTCCACAGAGAGTATGCTGATTTCCCATTTGTCTCCCTTTACTTGTTGATGTCATTGTTTTTAATTAATTGAGTTATGTACTGTACTCAATTGAGTGATGTGTGTATTGCTGTTTCTAACCAGCTTCTTATACTGTTCACTACTGAGAGAGCTCTAACTGATTTCATCTCCCCAGGTGTCGGATTAAATGATGGACAGTGGCATTCTGTCTCTTTATCTGCTAAAAAGAATCACTTGAGTGTGGCTGTGGATGGTCATATGGCTTCTGCTACTCCTCTGCTGGGGCCTGAGCAGATTTATTCAGGTGGCACCTATTATTTTGGAGGTAAGAATAGGCATCGGACTCTATGAGCAACTTAACCGTATTTTCCTTAGTGCCCCTGTGTCCTGGGGAAGTCATCATGTTTTAACCAGTATGAATACTAAGGAATAATTGTTCACTGTCTCTGACCATGGAAATTTTGGGTGGATCCAGTCAAAAAATTCTGACCTGAAGTGCATTTCTGCAAGGTGGACTTACTTATGTTTGCAATTTCTATAATGAGATTGATTTTAAGTAGGTCACCCTCTTCAGTTCTTACCTTCTAACCTTCTTATATTTTCCTAATGTTAAATGATCCTTATATGTCTTTTTCTGATTTTATGGGCTGATTTAATTGCAGTATTTTCTTGATTATGCCTCTTAGCTCCTTCAGAGCATCCTTATTGCTTCCCTACTGTCCAATGCAGAAGGACAATATTATGCCAATGGTCAAATAATTTAACTTAATCAGCCACAGCAACCTCTTCTCCTTGCTAAGCAATAATGCACTGATACATTTGATGAAATCAGGGCAACAGCCTTTGACACCAGCTCATTTCCCTTACAGAACAAAAGCAAATGAAGCATCCACCTGCCTGGTGGATGCTTGTTTAAACTAAAAGCTTGGAAAAGAAAACCTAAAAAATGGAAATGAATTTTTATCACTGGCAAATTAAAACAAATGTTCTTCTCCATTAGAAATGCAGTGTTTTAAAACTGCCAGCAGTAAGACTCACTTCTAAACATGTTGAGGTACTTCTTATATTAGCGTTGTTTTGTTGTTGTTATGTTGCATTTTAATAATTGCTTCTATCTGGAGTCATTTTTGAATTTGATAGAGGTAGCCCAGACTTTATTATTCACTAATAAAATACAAATTCTTTTCTAAGTGTTGACAGTGAACACACAGTCCATGAATCAATTTGTAGAATCCTAAAAGCAAAGAAACAAACAAACAAAAAAACTGATACATAATCCATTACTTTAAAAGGCTGCTTAGGGCCAACAATCTGAAAATATATAATTGCTTCCTTTACTGAGATGTTTAAACCAGGCTGCTTATAAAACCCTTTGGAATATATGATTGATCTTATGGCAATCCATAGTAACACATTCTTTTAATAAATAGTAAGATATATGGAACAACTTAACCAAGAGCTTTCACTTCAAAGGAAGTGATTTAGAAGCCCTAAAAGAGATAAGGAAAAAAATAGGCCTATTGTTAAATGATGCAAAATAAAAGACTGGATAAAATTGTTTGTAAATCATGAAAATAGAATCATCATTCTTCACATATTTTATGTCCTTCATGTTCAGGTTTAACAGTGCCTAGCTAGTTTGTATAAATTCTTACTGCAGTGATTGCTTTTACTCATACTGTAATGTTATTTTAAGTAAAATATATCACACACGTACTCTGTAATTTTGCTTGTTTTTATTATGATACATATAATATACATCACTTTTTAACAAATATTTTGAATAGTTTTAGATTTACAGAAAAAGATAAGTTTCTGTAAATCTAAAAGAAATGAAAAGGAAAAATTGCAAAGATATAGAGAGTTCCTGCACACCCTACATCCAGTTTCCTCTGTTGTTCACACCTTACATTATATACACATTTTAAAGATTACTAACAATTTTTCTTAAGTACACACCTACCCCTGTGTCCCTCTGCTAAAGACAGATTATCAGTCCATGTCTGTCCCTTAGATCATATCTTTTGATTTCCCATGTAAACGCTTTCCTGAATTTGGGATTTATTCTTCCTTCATATTTATTTTAATTTTACATCTGTTAAGGTGTTTCTAAATAATATATTGTGAGAGCTTCCACAATAAAATTCCAACTTCAGGGTTTTCTTAAAAAAATTATGAATCTCAAGTTTACTTAGGTATGTCTGCTTATTCAATCATTTTTTCAATTAATATTCTTCTGAATCAGAATGTGCTTGACCTTGGCATGAGATTGTGTTGATCATTAAATACAAGCTCTACAAAATCCAGGCCACCCTAAAATTTTCAGGGCTGAAAGCAAGGGACCTAATGACAGCAGAAGGCCTGCTGCCCAAGTCTGCCCTGCACTGCCCGGCCTTGTGTTTCCAGAACCAGGTTAAGGAGATCCATCTTCTGGGAAGCCCACTTATGGGTTTGGGGCTGAGAATTGTGGATCCTGGGAGTGAACCAGAGGGGAAAGGGTTCTAACTGGACACATCATCTTCTCTTGTGAGGCCTCCTGGTACCATGGGCTAGAGCATGGCTGGAAGAAGGCTAAAGTAGGGTCCCTAAAATGCAGGACTGGCACAGGGACCTGGGTGGTACAGGCAATGCGGTGATCAACTCTTGCCAATTTTAGCTGCAAATCCTTCATCCTGGGAACAACGTCCTTTCCCCAGTCCTGGGCAAACTGTGGCAGTAGTTGACCCTGGAAAGTTCTATGTAGATGAGACTCCTTTCTATCACTAGGATCTGTGTTGTCTAGTGGAAAGTGATTTTTAGATAATTCTTCAGCCAGTTCATGTTCAAGTAAGAAGTTATTCCATGTTGTGAGACACATCTCTTCAGTTCTCCTTCTCTCTAAATTTAACCATAAATTTCCAGTTATAATAGTTATTCCATGTTGTGAGACACATCTCTTCAGTTCTCCTTCTCTCTAAATTTAACCATAAATTTCCAGTTATAATAGCTCCACTCTTTACCAGTCTTGACGGTGGCTGTCATACTGGGAGAGTGAGCTGGTCCTGAACTAGTAGCACTCTATATTTGCCATGCCAGACTTCTAGCATCCATCCATCACTTTTTACTTTTTTCCTACCCTCAAATAAGTGCTTTTCACAAAGTCATACTGCATTGTGGTGGTACATTCTGCTCAGCTTTTATCATTTATAAATTACATATTTTACACTTAGATTATCTAGATTAAGGATGGCTGAGTATCTGATGTCTGTAAATTCCCTTACGGAATCTTTTGCAATGCCTAACATGCCACGCAGCACAAGCTGGGGGTACTGTGTGCAAAATTCTCACATCCCCCTCCCTTGTGTAAAGCAAACATTCTCCATCAGATGAACTGACTACAGCACTGTGAAGTCTAACCTGACATTTCACTTCTGCTGCAGTGACATATAGAGATAATTTATCTGTTATCCTCAGAGGTGCTTAACATGCTGACTGCCTCCAGTAATGGATCCATCCATTAATTCAGCATTAAGTATTCTTCAGAAATCTTCCTATTTTAGGACTTTCATCTCAAATTGGGCTCAGTGCTGAACTTCTCTCTGGTACTGCATTATATTAACTTGTTGCTGCCTCTTATCATAGACTAATGACACTAACCTGGGTTGAACCCCTCTTTGTTCCTAGAACCTTGTGCTTATTGAACATTGTAGCTAGGGATATGAAGTGCCACATGATAGGACAGCGTGCTTTCTGTAAAATTCCATGATCTTTCCTTGTGACTCTGGGTTTGCTTAGTTTTGTTCCCTACAGGAATATTGCACAATTTATTTTATTCTGAATTAGTTTGAGATGTGTCAGGAAACACCACCTGGAGAAAAGAAGATTAGCAGAGTTATTTATATTCCTGGCATATTGTAGTTGCTTCAAAATACTATCAAACTATTATCCTTTCAGTTTTTACCCTAACATTCTTAATTGGCTAATAAGTCATCCAGAATGTATACTGAGATTATGGTAACCATATCTTACACTACAGAAGAAATTTAAGCACTGGAAGTGTGCGTAGTACCATACAATAAATTAATACTCAAAAAGCATTGATGAATTTTTCTCGATATATTAAATTTGAAACTTCAAAGTCTCCATTAAGCTTTCAATGTGTCTGATAATAGTTTTAAATTTGAATGCTGTCCTTTACTTGCTATGTAAATGTATTTTGTCATGAAAACAAAGCATTAAGGAAAAATATGATCAGTCCAACAATTTAATTATAATGGAAATTCACAGGTAGAAAAGTAGTGTGGATTATACAGGAATTAAGAAGTTGCTGACTCACTTCTTATTCTTTGAAATTGTGATAGTGGTTGATGACTATCATGGCAAACAAATAAAGATTAATGAAAAATAATATAATAACCACCTTTCTACTCTGTATGTCAATGGGTTGAATGGTTTTGAATTTTAGGTACCACAAGTAAGTGAGAACATGTAACATTTGTCTTTCTGTGCCTGGCTTATTTCACTTAATGTAATGATCTCCAGTTCCCTCCGTGTTGTTGCAAGAGGCTGGGAAGGGTAGTGGGAGTTGGGGAGGAGTGGGAGATTGTTAATGGGTACAAAATATAGTTAGAAAAGATGAATAGAACCTACTATTTGATAGCACAACAGGGTAACTATAGTCAATAATCACTTAATTATACATTTTAAAATAACTAAAATACTTTAATTGGCTTGTTTGTAAAACAAAGGATAAATGCTTGAGAGGATGAATACCCCATTCTCCATGATGTGATTATTTCACATTCCATGCCTGTTTCAAAATATCTCATGTACCCCATATATACACCTACCATGTACCTATACAAATTGAAAATTGTAATATATGTATTCATACTCCATAAACTTATTTATTCCTCTTGGATAAAGAAACATTTAGAATGTCGTTAAACCACAGACAATAATGATTAATTTTATATTTATTATTTAAATAATTATAAACAAGAGTTACATAAACGTTAGTATAAAAATCAGTATAAATAAAACATTCTTTTATGAGGCAAAGAATAAATAAAATCAAACTGGGAAATATTTTTGATACTAAGCCATCAAGACTTACTAAAATCCGTGTATTTATCCTCTCAAGCATTTCTATCCTTTGTGTATAGGAAAATACAATAATTAATTTGATAAACAGTTGGTAATGTTATTCCAAGTCAAGATAACCCATTTTTCAAGTAGTTAGCTTTATAAATACAAAGACATTTCACCATTATTAAAGTATCTTTTCTTATACATAGTACATGTTTTCATCTTTTATGTTCTCTTACTTTTGCAGTTCAAAATATTGTGTTCCCATCTGTAAGTTATATATAGCTTAATATTGCTGGCTGGCATGTTTAGGATTTTGGAGCTAATGTGTAGATTTTTCAAATCTAGATCAAACTAATATCCTTGCACATTATTATAATACTAGTGACTACCTGGGAATGCTATATAATTAAAAAATTCTTTGTATGAATTTTAATTAGTAATTTAGATCAAACTAATAATGAGTACAGTCATTATTCCCTGCTTGAATACAGAAAATAATCATATGCCTATTTATCATATTTTTTAAGTGAAGTTTTCTATGACACTGAATTCTGATTCATTGTGATGCATACTGTTTTTATTTTATCAGGTTGTCCTGACAAAAGCTTTGGATCCAAATGTAGAAGTCCACTTGGTGGATTTCAGGGATGTATGAGGCTCATTTCTATCAGCGGCAAAGTGGTAGATCTGATTTCAGTTCAGCAGGGGTCCCTTGGGAACTTCAGTGACCTCCAGATAGACTCATGTGGCATCTCAGACAGGTAAGGACAATCTCACTTCATTTCAACCTACTTTCAAACTTTGGCATCAGATGAAAATTTATATGTAAGATGAACAATTATTCTCTCCTCTTCCTCATTCTTATCTCTTCCACAGGAAATGGGTTGTATTTCATTAGAGATAAGAAAAAATGTATCTTTTGTTTAAATGTCGCATTTTAAATGACAAAATTTGGAAGGATTGGCCATGTTATCTATGGCCACGTATGTACACATGCTGCCAATTCATGAAAGATAATGTTGATGCTGGTGTAATTTTAGATGGGTATAGATGTATGAAAAATATGTCACTAATCTCAATATATTAAGGCACCTGAATAGTAAAATTGATCATCAAATACCAATAAATTTGAGACTGTGTGGTTAGTTATTAAACTGACATTTGATACCCTGACGGTGGAATATTTTCCAAGGCAGGGGAATTCAAGTGGTTATAATTTTCTTAATATGCCTTTTTGAAAACTCGTTACCATCTTCTCTGCAGGGAAAATAAACTTCTCCTCTAGAGAAGGTTGAGGGTGTGGTATTGATCAAGATATAAGGATGATGAAAGAGTTTCAATAAGAGCATCAGTATAGGACATGACCAGGCAGGACTTGAAAGTTAATTGTGGAGGACAGATAACCTTAAAAATAATATACATGTATTTTTGAGACAAGGTCTGGCTCTGTTGCCCAGACTGGAGTGCACTGGTGCGATCTTAGCCCACTGCAGCCTCTGCCTCCTTAGCTCAAACCATCCTCCTATCTCAGCCTCCCAAGTTGCTGGGACTACAGACATGCAGCACCATGCCTGGCTAATTTTTATATGTTTTTTTGTAGAGACAGGGTTTTGCCATGTGACCCAGGATGGTCTTGAACACATGAGCCCAAGCTATCTGCCCACTTCAGCCTCCCAAAGTGCTGGAATTACAGGCATGAGCCACTACACCCAGCCAAAAATAATAATTAATAGTTAATAACAATTGAAACCTATGGTTAGGCATGAACAACTATAGCTAAGTCATGCTTTAATATCAAGGCTGTTAACTTTAATTATTAAGTTTAATGGAATGTCATGACCATTACAGATTAAACAATTTTTTAAACAGTGTGATAAAATTAGCCTCTACCCTGTAGTAATGTTCAATATGTATTTTGAATAAATACATAAATTGTGAGCATCAAAAGTAACTTTTTACTTTTATAAAACGTTTTGTCAACAAAAAGACGCTTCTGTTTGTATACAACAGACCACTCAGTAGTATTTGTCAATCCTATTTTGAACACTAATACTTCATCATGTCCAGAAAACAGTAATAATAACCATATTTAGCAATAAGAGTAGAAGGACATACTTTCCTCCCCACAAATATTTGTTTATTTAAAACAATTTGCAGAGAAAACAATTCTTTTTCTTTTTGAGTCGATGTTTTGCGCTGTCACTTAGGCTGGAGTGTAGTGGCACGATCTCAGCTCACCACAACCTCGGTCTCCCGGGTTCTAGCGATTCTCTTGCCTCAGCCTCCCCAGTAGCTGGGATTACAGGCATGTGCCATTCTGCCCGGTTAATTTTGTATTTTTAGTAGAGACGGGGTTCCTCCATGTTGGTCAGGCTGGTCTCGAACTCCTGACCTCAGGTGATCCACCCACCTTGACCTCCCAAAGTGCTGGGATTACAGGTGTGAAGCCACCATGCCTGTTGAAAAAAATTATTTCTATAATGAAAGATGATATGAAAAGAGAGAATTTAGACATTAATCCTCAACTGGGTTGATTGAGGGATTGAATGACTCCTGGGTCCATTTTTGTGAACTTGTTCATAGTTACAATCTTAACAGCTCTGGAACCTAAAACCTGATTTGGGGAGGGCACACAGTAAGGCATCCTGGGCCTGGCTTCTTAATATGAGGCTTGCTCACAGAGGCAGGGACTCCCCAACCCCTGATGTGGAGCAGCCAGAAGGGAACCTGGCAGGGAGAGGGTCAGTCATACACACTGTGATAGTGCATGTTGACTATTTCAGATTACAGAACATTCACTGGGTACAAGTATATGTACCCTTTGTCCTGTGTAAGCATGTTCTGGAGCTGCCATTTTACATAAGGACTCCCAGTTGCCTACAATCTGAAGGTATATACTTTCTGTAAAATAGAAGACCATCAGCACAATTGGAGAATATATCACTTTAGTACCATACCTTAAAAATGCTTTTTTCCAAAATAGCAAATTATGGATAGATCTTGACGACACATGTTTCTTTTTAAATGATGCTTTAGGCTAACAGTAACCATAAAAATCTTTAAAAAAATAGCAAAAATCGAAGAAACATTTGCGTACCTTCTAAATTTCCAAGTGTATCTCTAAACCTATTGTCTTATACTTGAAGAAGATTTATATTTAGTTTGGTCTTTTTTTTGTTTTGTTTTGTGATTATTATTATTATTTTTTTATTGCATTTTAGGTTTTGGGGTACATGTGAAGAACATACAATATTGTTGCATAGGTACACACGTGGCAGTGTAATTTGTTGCCTTCCTCCCCTTCACCTAGTTTGGTCTTATATGCTATACCTGCTGACATGGTATCCGAAGATGGATGGCATCCCATACATTAAATGGATCTTAAAAAAAAAATCTGTATACCAGGCCTCATGCTAAGCACTTAACATGAATGAGCATTTAAATCAAGCCTCACAAAATCTCTTAGAACTTGTTCTTAAGAGTGTTTGTTTTCTATAAATATGGAATCAGAGGTACAGAGAGAGTAAGTAGGCTAACATGACATGGCTAAGAAAAGGCATAGCCCAGCCTCTAATCCAAGCACGCTGGATCCAGGGAAGTCCCCTAAATGTTTGCCTGCCATGCCATGCAGCCCCTCTGGGTGCAATTTAACATTTGGGGTGGTTATTATTTAATCCATGCATAATAAAGATATCATTTGATGGTTTAATAAACTATAATTAAAAACAAGCAGTAACATTAAAAACATTAACACTCTGACAGGAACTTAATGCGGGTTTTTAAAAACTATAATTGACTTTAAGTTGGCTCAGACCTACATGTAAAGGTGTCATTACAAATACACACACATGCTTGTATTCATACTACATGGCTTTTCACACACACTCCTTATACACACGCACCATTGTGGTCTTTCCACACAGTTTTTCTCACGTGTACACACTCGTACGCTCATTCGCATAGCCCAAAGCTTCTTACACATTCACACACCATTCTTACACACATTGACACAACTCCTCATATTTTTACTCATGCACACTCATACACATGCACATGACCATCCTTATACACTTGTCCACTCATAAGTCCTACCTGCACTTCTTATATTCACATCTTCCTTATACAGAGTCACTCCCCCACCACACATACACCTAGAAGCCCTCCCCTCATCCTCCATGGACATGCAGCAGGGTGGCCTTCAGTCCAGGGACTCTGGAGAGGGGTGGCTGATGGGTGAGTACCGAACTGAAAAGGCAGCTGCTGTCCAAGTCCCCACATCTGGGGCCAAAGTGTGAGTGGGGCTGGGGCCCGAGTGATGACTCCTATGACAAAAATTCTTATGAAGTTGCTTGGACCTAGAACACTTATTAAAGGAACTTGTTTAGTATATCATTTGTTATCAAAGGACACCTGGGCTGCAGAGACCCCTGACAGGAACTAAGAGGCTGTTGAGTGACAACATCCACCTCATGACCTCAGCAAGCCCGGCACCAGCGCTCAGCTTCCTTGGCTCCAGCCTCTGCACCTCCATCACCTGTCCTTCCAATTCACCCCTACTACCTGGCCCTCAGACTCTGGCCTCCAGCCTCCAGGGCACCATCCTCCATCCAGGCGCATCGTTTTCCTCCTTCTTTCTGATGCAGTTTCTACCTGCCTACTTTCCCTCCCCTCTTCTCCATGGAGCCCACAAGCCTGCCCTTTCTTCCTTATGCTTATGTGTGGGGTTTATTCCAGCTGATTTGAAGATTGTGGTGTTATTCTGCCTCCTGTAATACTGAAGGCATGGCCCTTTTGGAGGCGAGGGCTAGGTGTATGAGCAGCTTGGTTCTTGTCAATATCAAAATTCTGAGGAAGAATATAAAATATGAATTGTGATGGTCATCGTTATCCTAGCACTCATAGGCACTGAAGTTTGTTTTCCTACGTGTGATAATGTATAGCGTTTACTTCGATATTAATTCCAGCCAATCTTTCCATTGTATGAAAGCTTTTGAAATTTACATTGAAATGGAAAGGGAATCAGGAGACATCAAAATCTTACTATCACTTTAGGTTTGGGTATGTTGATGTAAGCGTTTGTTAAAGTTGACAAGCAGTGGAAATGATGGCAATATCCAAGGAAAAGCTTTAGTGGCTAGAGGAAATGGGTTAATGAATTGTCTTATCTTGAATTGGAATGAGTAGGGAGGAGAAAAGTGTAAAATACAACTGTTTAGAACATTGGGTGAGAATGAGTACTATAGAATATGTTGTCATCGGTTACTAGTAGAAACATTACTGTAATATAATGACTTTAAATAAAATTCACAATTTAATCTTTCACATTTGAATTAAAAATATGAAAAATCTAGTCTAATAAGAATCAAGAAAAACTGACTCGGTCTTTTTGAAGCAGATCAAATAGAAATAGCATGTGTATCACAATCATTTAGAGTCATTCTTTTGGATTTTAGGCAAAGCCACTTAGATTGAATTCCTTTTGAAATGTAGTTTGAGGTTTGCTAAAGAATAGCCTTTGGTTTTCTGTTCTTGAGTTAGTTTGCTATAAATAGTGGTCTGTAGCTCCATCTGTGTTCCTGCAAAGACGTGATCCCACTCTTTTTCATGGCTGCATAGTATTCCATGGTGTATATGTACCACATTTTCTTTACCTGGTTTATCATTAATGAGCATTTAGATTGATTCCGTGTCTTTGCCATTGAGAATACTAATGCAATAAATACAGGATGTTCTTACTTATAAGTGGAGCTAAATGATGAGAATATATAGACATAAAGAGGGGAACAACATACACACTGGGATCTGTTGGAGGTTGGAGGGTGGGAGGAAGGAGAGGATCAGGAAAAATAACTAATGGGTGCTAGGCTCAGTACCTGGGTGATGAAATCGTCTGTACAACAAACCCTCATGACACAAATTTACCCCATAAAAAACCTGCACCTAAGTTATGAACTTAAAATAAGAGTTAAAAAAAAAAAAGACATAAAATACCCAGTAGATTTTTTTTAAAAAAGGCTTTTCTGAATAATCTCCTTTTAGGTTTGATTACTGAGAATTGTTATTGTTTTAATATTTTTAAATCTCCTTGGTTTTATACATTGTTATTGATTTGAAATGCTTAAAATTAAATAAATTGCAATACATTTTTGAGTGAATTCCTGTGAATCTATAAAAATGCTAAATATATATAAACTTAATGAATATAAAAAGATGCCCATTATTAATTTTTGGTGTCTTAAAAAGCAGGTTGTAAAGTAATGTTTCTTTATTTTTATATTTATAAATATATATACATATCTATATGTTTGTAGTGGTCATTCATACACAGTGGAATTGCCAATGACATTTCTTTTTTATTTTCTCCTGGATTGTTTAATTTCTGTACAGTGGGCATTTCATTTTCTTATAATTAGGAAAAATACATAGTATTTTTAGTTAAAATTGGAAAAAATTCTATAAGCAAAACATGAAGTTTCCATTCTTCATTTTAATAAAGGATATGGCAGAAACCCTGTTATGAATATATTCTTGACAGACTTTGTAGTTTATTTTTTAATTGGAGATGAATGGGGGCATTTAAAGCCTTGGTCTCTTGGTATGTTTCATTCTGAATTCTAAAAGGCATCAGTAATTTGATCAGGGTTATTTGAGCCCATACCGCAAGTTCCCAAACTGTTTGTCCTTGGTACACTGCCTATTTGTACATGGTGTGCTACCTGTCTCAGTAACTTTTTTTTTTTGAGATGGAGTCACTCTCTTGCCCAGGCTGGAGTGCAGTGGTGTGGTCTCGGTTCACTGCAACCTCTGCCTCCCGACTTCAAGCCTTTCTCTTGCCTCAGCCGTCTGAGTAGCTGGGATTACAGGCATGCGCCACCATATCCAGCTAATTTTTCGTACTTTTAGTAGAGACGGGTTTTGACCATGTTGGCCAGGCTGGGCTCAAACTCCTGACCTCATGATCTGCCCGCCTCGGCCTCCATAAGTGCTGGGATTACAGGTGTGAGCCACTGCGACCGGCTGACTTGACCGTCCCTCTAAGTGGAAAGATAGATCTAACACTTTGATTTAAAAAGTGGCTTAGCTATGAATAGCTTAATAAGTATTTATTTCCTTACAACTGGCTAACAGTGTCAGTGAGATGAGGCCATCTGTGTTTTCTTATTGGTGCTTAAAGGAGTTAGGATCCTACCTCCCTAGAGGCTGGGAGACAGGGGCTCTATCTTTCTTAATGATTACATTTCAAAGGGGTGGTTCCCAGGTCCTTGAAGGACATTGCTGGGTTGTAAAACTGGCAAGAGACTGGGAGAAGATTTACATCTCAAAGGGACAAAGAAAGAGTTGATCACTGAAAGTTTTCTAAAGTAACTACTCTAAGATAAGGGAGTCCGAGGGCCTACAGTCAGCAAGAAACCTATTTGAACTTTGGTTAAGCTGAGGGGAATGTTAGTGCCATTTTTGTCCTTATAATGAGGGGGAAAAATCCGTAATATTATTTTTCAGATAAAATTTGAAAAATTACATAAGCAAAACAGGAAGTTCTCATCCTTAGTTTTAATAAAGGAGGTGGCAGAAACTGTATCACAAATATATTCTTGGCAGGTTTTGTAGTTTATTTATTTGTTAACCTCTAATGAATGAGGGCATTTAAATCTTGATCACAATGTATCTTTCATTCTAAATCCTAAAGGCATCAAAAATCTGATCAGAGCTATTTGAGTCAATAACAAAAGTTTCTAAACTTTTTTTTTTTTTTTCTTAATCTATGGTTCCCTATGTATCTCGGTAATTTTCACTGTGCCCCTAAGCCAAAAGACCTTCCTAACACTAGAAATATATCCCTAACCTTAAAAAGTGGTTTAGGTCCAAAAAACTTAACAAATATGCCTTAACAACTTAGGAACCCTTTGAAAAAAGTAATACAAATTATTGGAAAAAAATAATAATTTTATTTTGAGTTAAACACAGTGACTTAGTGTTTAGGCATGTGTACCTATTGAACACTGCTCAGTTTTTCAAAACTTGAAATCAAATCAGACTCCAGAGCTGGGCATGGTGGTGAAAGCCTGTAATCCCAGCTACTCCAGAGGCTGACGCAGGAGAATCCAGCAGGCAGAACCCCTGCTTGAACCCGGGAGGCAGAGGTTGCAATGAGCCGAGATTGTGCCACTGCACTCCAGCCTGGTCAACAGAGTGAGAGTCTTTCTCAAAAACAAAAACAAAGAAAAGAAAGATCAGGCACCAGTAGCCTCATTTTTTTTTGTTCGATGTTGATTTCACATGGTACTTGCTTTTTGAAAAAATCAGTTACTAAAATCCTGCCCCTCACAGATAGGATGTGATTAAAGGGAATATATGATGATCCAATGTTGAAACTAAACTACCTCAAGCTAGTTAGTAAGTCACACAGTATTTGATAGATGTTGAGTATGACAGATATTTCTCTTGAAAACTTAAATTATCCTGGGAGTCCCTATGAGTTCTGATTTGCACCTTAGAGCACCCCAACACAGTGCTTGAAATCTGAGTCTATGCTGTATCTTCTCCTACATTCCTAGAAGTATACCTCAAGTATAGAAGAAAGGTATTTCTCTGTGTTCCTTTTTTCTTTTCTACTTTTATTTTTATTCCTTCTCTTTTCAATGTTCAAAAAATGTAGCAATTCAATGTGATAAAAATGTTATTTCATGGATGCTGTTGATATTCCTGGCAACCTATTGAATTGTGTTATGTCTCTTAGGGCAAATGAAGGGCTCTGATACAGTGAGACATGTTGGAAATGAAGTAATCATGACCACCTGAGAACTGGCTGAAATCTGATGAATTTATTGATCTAAGTTTAGTTCTGTGATTAAAGTGATTAACAGCAGACTGAAGCATCATTAATCATTATGTTAGAGTTGACGTGTGTCTTTCTCATGACCATGTGTAAATGATCAATACTTTAAGATGTCTGAAAATGGAAAGTGGTGATTGTATCTGCACCTTCTTTTAGGTGTTTGCCCAACTATTGTGAACACGGTGGGGAGTGTTCGCAGTCTTGGAGCACTTTTCATTGTAACTGTACCAACACTGGTTACAGAGGAGCTACTTGCCATAACTGTGAGTAGAACACATCTGCTTTTTCTTGCCCCTGTGATGATTTCTTTGTCCCGTTTCCCTTTTTGTTGCTGTCTGTATATATGTCCATGCTGTGCAAACTTAGCATCCAGTTGTTAATCCACATGTCATTTCATCAAGTAGTCAAGATTCCACGTAGAAACATATAATATGAAACAGGTGAGAAAAGAGTAGGATACCTGGCAAAGGGAAAATACATGCAGAAGATGAAAGGTAGCTAAGGATTGAAAATAAATTACATGCAGAATGTGAATTTAGTTAGCTTGTTCTGTTACTTTCTGGGTTCCCAAGAGGCCGGCACGTCTGCCAGGGACTCTTGGCCAGCAAGAGGGTCCCAACTTGAATAGGGGAGTGTGCGGAAAAAAGAGAAGACAGACAAGCGGGGTCTGGAGGACTGAGTAAGCAATCCTTAAACAGCAATGCCTAAACAGCAACTTTATTGTGCACACAGTTAGTATATATATGTTTGTCCTACGTCATTAACAGGAACAGATACCATTATCTCATACATGAAAGCAGCACATAAGAACAATAGTAAAATCAGATACATAATTGGGTACAATCAAGTCACACAGGTGGTGGGGAAACCTATAGTTAAAAGTTACTAACCTATGCAAGGCACCAGAGAGGCAGAAACCCATTATATTTGCACAGTCACAAGAACAGGCAGAGGACCCAATAGCGGGTAAACAAAGTCATAAATCAGATACAGAAACTGAACACATTGTCCTGTCAGACCTCATGCAGGCCACATCACAGTCTCACAAAGTTGTTTTTATAATTCCTTTACCTGCAGTTCCTACTTTCCCATAGCTCGACTGCCTCCAATGGGAAACTGTGTCCAGGCTCAAGCTCACCATATGGTGAGGCCCAATTCCGAGGGGTCTCACATGGGAACGAACCCCACATTACTTGAATTGGGCCAGCATTTTGGCACTAAACTTTCTAGAAGGCACAGAACAAGTGGAAACGTGATGAGTTACCAAATTTTTACTGTTCATACAATTAAACAAAGAGATTCTCAGAAACAGCCCTGGTTGGACTTGGGGCAGGTTGATTTTGTGGCATGAAGATTTAGTTATCCAATGGAGACTAGATGTCATAGTCTATTTGGGTAGTTGTAACAGAATGCCATAGCCTAGGTGACTTATAAACTGCGGAAATATATTTCTCATGGTTATGGAGGCTGAGAAGTTCAAGATCAAGATGCCAGCAGATTAGTTGAAGGTGTGCTTCTTGGTTCATAGTCTTCCATCTTCTCACTGTGTTCTCACGTGGTGGAAGGGGTGAGGGATCTCTCTGGGATCTCTTTTTTTTTTTTTTTTTTTGAGATGGGGTTTTGTCTTGTTGTCCAGGCTGGAGTGCAATGGCATGATCTCAGCTCACTGAAACCTCCGCCTCACGGCTTCAAGTGATTCTCCTGCTTCACCCTCCAGAGTAGCTGGGATTACACTCATGCACCATCATGCCCAGCTAATTTTGCATTTTTAGTAGAGATGGGGTTTCTCCATGTTGGTCAGGCTGGTCTCAAACTCCCGACCTTCGGTGATCTACCCACCTTGGCCTCCCAAAATGCTGGGATTACACACGTGAGCCACCGTGCCTGGCCTGGGATCTCTTTTACAAGGGCACTAATACCATTCATGAGGGCTTCATTCTCGTGGCCTAATCACTTCACTAAGGGCCCACCTCCAAATACCACCATATTAGGAACTAGTTTTCAACATTGGAATTTTGAGGGGACATAAACCTTCAGTCTATTGCACTTGATAATCCTTACATTTTCTTGCTCCACTTAGTTAATCAGGGTGATAAGGAAAAGGATGGTAGATAATGATTAAATTATGGTGGTAGGTCAATAGTTAGTTTTATTCAATACTTTCTAAATGTCAGGTACTTATCTAGTATTTTATATGTCCTAACTCTTAATTCTGATGGTCACCCTAGTAGGTGAATACAATTATATGCAACTTACTTATAAAGTAATAGATATTAATCCACTTGTTCAAGCTACTTAAAATAGTTGAGGCAGAGTGAGGATGTGAACATGTGGCATCATCTTCTAAAGCCTGGGATAACAACCAATGTCCCTTTTTTTTCCCTGTATTATAAATTATACATTTTTTTTGCTGGTGAAATGCTTGCATGTGTTGTAAGACTCATGTTATTTCTTTGTCCAGTTGTTCCAGTGCATATTATGGGAAGACCAAAATGCCCATCCCCCACTCCTATTTTTCCCTATTATTATTGACATTTCTGAGCAACTGAACTCCTACTGTTATCTCCTATAGCCTTGACTTAAGGCATGGATGTTAGGTACAAAGCCATCAGTCTCATCACCTTTGGTCTATTACACTGTACTCTGCTTTGTGCACCTGCCAGAGTTGAGATTGGAATCCTGGGCTCTCAGCTCTAGTGGCCTGCACAGAGGACCCTCAGAAGCCCTGGTTTGGTGCTGGGGAGGACATCAAGAGAATCTCTCAGTTATACCACTATTCCTGGAGTCATTCCTGGGCATGAATTGTGTATATTGAGGTGCCTCATAAGATTTTTATGAAGAATGTTTGCTGGTGAGAAAGACACACCTCACCTGTACCCACATGGCAAGTTATCTGACCCAGGACACCCAGCTGGTGGAGGGACAGTATTTTTTTTATATCCTCCATTATCCCCATTTAGCAACTAACTCAAAACAGAAAGCTGTTCAGTGTTTTCACTATTTATTCATTTTAATTGTTATCAATGACAGAATCTAAATATAATCCAAACAACTCTGAAGACAAAAATTAGATAATAAATAAAGTTACTTTATCTGTGATGCACAATTTGATCCAATAATTGAGTTTAATTTTGTAGGTTCTTGAGATGACAGCTCTAATAGAGCTGAAGGGTTTTTTTCCCATAGCTATTCTGATAAATGGAGCCAGATCAACAGTCTTGGTTATAGTGGAGGGCAGGAGACTGGGTTTGTTACAAAGTCTTATTAGGAAATAATCGTTAAATAGTCGTGATATAAAAATCAAGCCATACACATAAAGCAGAAACCCTTCCAAGTATTCTCATTCAGTCCTTTTCCACAACTGCAAAGTTATGATATTCTGCCAAACTCTTTCAAGTACTTTATGAACATATGCATGTGTACATAGAAATGTATAAACTAGTCATTTATACATGCCCACTTCAGTGTACAAAATGCAAATGTGACTGGAAAACGACCCATACTTATTTCTCTATCAGTGTGATATATAATAGGAACAAAATAAAACCATCACACTGTGGAGAAGTGTGGAAGTAAATTTATATGATTACTTGAAATCTTGGTAACGTTGAATAAATTAGCCATATTGTTTTGTGTTGTCTAACCACTCATTTACATAATTTTTAAACTAAAATAGATTCCGGGATGAATATTCAGGGGATTCTTTATTTCTCATTTCACAGAATAAAATGCTTAATGGAAGTTATTATATTTGGCCAAGTGCTCAGTGAGAGGTGTGCATTATACACAAGTATTAATATGAAACCTTGTACATGGCAAATATAGTATTATATAATTAAAAACATCCAAACATCTAATTATGAATCTAAATATACTGAAACCACTTGAGGGCATAGTTCATACAAGTATTTCTTCTGCTTTGAATTTTAATTATCTTGATTCTCCTTATAGAGCATTGGTGGGAGTTTCTTTAGTAAATTACTCTAAAAATTATTGATGAGGAGCTTTGTGAATGATACTTGTTTTATGAAAAAATATTTTATCTATAGTTAATTTTCTGTGAGAATGAAGTATAGTTACAACATGATTTAAAATGTTTCTATTGTTTAATTATTGGCTAACAGCAGGTTATTTAATGAGGTTACACTATTGTGCTTTAGACGTTAGGTTATTAAAAGGTGCTACTAGAATTAGAAATTCCAAAGTGTGTGCCGCAAGATAAGTTATGACATTGTACGTATAAGACTCTAACATTTAACACCTACCTTTTCTTTCCTTTTTCGTCATAATGTCAAAGTAGCTAAATTTTTATTTTGACCAAGTGATTTCATTTTCCTTTAGCAATTAAAAAAAGACGTAAAATCAACTTCATTTTTTCCATCAAATCACTTTCATCCATATTAATTTTAAAAAAGAATGAGTTTTGCTTTAAAGTAAGTTTTGCCTTTTCTCCTGGTCAGTAATGTACATGTTAAATTTCAAGACTTGCAGTATTTCACGTCCAAGTTAAAAGTTAAGAGATTCATTTCATGCTATTCCATTAATGTTGATTCTTTCTTTTAAAGCTATCTATGAGCAGTCATGTGAAGCCTATAAGCACAGAGGAAATGCTTCAGGGTTTTACTATATAGATTCAGATGGAAGTGGTCCCCTGGAACCATTTCTTCTATATTGCAATATGACCGGTGAGTTAATCAGCTTTTATTTTATAGTTAAATTTGCATGCATGTTTTAAATACACAAAATTAAAATGAAATAAGCAGAATGTTGACCTAATATGCAACTTGATTAAAATGTGTATTGTTCCTTAGAAGAACTGAAAATAAATCTTTAGAAAATGATTAAATGGTAATGATTTTAAATGTCTCTTTTAGTGCATGTGGTATCTGTCTAAAACATCTAATAATAAATATTTCCAATTATGTCCCCAAACAAGAAGAATAGGCTATTTCTGGGAGAAGATTGATAGATGTAAAAGCTTTGAACAATATTTACTTTTTAAATGTATGTAAACATAAAGTTTACATCTTCTTGAATTCTTTACTTATATAAGTTTATATAAAAATTAATAATCATGGAAAATGTGTTTGATGAAATTCAACATTAATCCTTAATTTAAAACACTCAACAAATGACTAATAGAAGGAAGTTTTCTTATTTTGATAAAAAGTTCCCACCAGAATACCTTACAGCATATATTACAGTTTATAGTGGAATTGGGAAGCTTTTCCTGCCACCAGCATTAATACCATTCTCTTCACCATTGTATTGGAGGTCCTAGACAGTGCAATCAAGCAAGAGAAAGAAATGAAAAACATAAGTATTGGGGGAAAAAAAGACTAAGAGTCTCATTATTTATAGTTAATCAGATTATATATTAAAATACCCTAAATAATTTACAGATAAACTATTAAGATTAGGGTTGTCATTGTCAAATATAAAATTAATTTTATTTTTGTACGTCAGCAATAAAAATTAGAAAATATGCTTTTAGGAGATCATATTTTTAATAGCATAAAAAATTCTCAAACATATGGTAGTAAATCTAATGAGAAATGTATAAGATTTCTATACAGATAGGTATAAAATGCCCTTTAGATGACCTAATATCCTAAATAAATGGAAGAATATAAAATGTTACTGATTAGAAGACTCAATGTTGTATAATATCAGTTCTTCCAAACTAGATATTGATTCAGTCCAAACCTAAATTAAAATTCAAGCAGGTGTTTGCTTGTAGATTGGTGTTATGATTTTGGTGAAAATCAACAAGCATATTCTAAAATTCATGAGTAAATACAAAGAGACAAGAAGAATGAAATCAATCAATCTTGAAGAAGAAGTTTAAAGGATTCAACTCTGCTAGATATAGACATTATACTGATATGCTGTGTAGCTGTCTCAAAGATAAACAAATAGACTAATAAAAACAAAATAGAAAATTTATAAACACACTCATTCATATATGGATAACTGATTTATTGCCAAAGTGGCTTTGACGCATAATGAAGGAAAGACGGTCTTTTAAACCAGTTGTGCTGATTGAAATTGTACTGAAATGTCAATCAAAAGAGCACTGATCTCTTCCTCATTAAACACACACACACACACAAATTAATTCTAGATCAATTGTGCTGTCCAGCAGGGTAGCCACGATCACAAGTGCCTATTTAAATTCTAATTTAATTAAAATTAATTACAAAACAAAATGACTGCATTTTAAAAATTTTAACTTAAATTTAAGAACTATAATAGGATTAAATTACAGCCAGGTGCAGTGGCTCACACCTGTATTCCCAGCACTTTGGGAAGCTGAGGTTGGGGCATGATTTGAGCCCAGGAGTTGGAGACCAGTCTGGACAACATAGTGAGACCCTGTCTGTATTTTTCTTTTTTTAAGTTTACTTTCTCAGTCTCCCTGGCTGTATTTTCACTGCCTAATAGCCTCCCGTGGCTAGTATGGAGTATATCATCATAGATGTGGAACTTTATCATTTGCTGAACGTTACATTGAACAGTGCTGTGTTAGGAAGTCAACATTTTATGGAGCAAAACCAAAGGAAACGAGTAGTATTATTCTACATGGAGGCAGGAGGTGTTACAAAGGAAGATTTGGTACTTAAAATTGTCGAACATAGGTAGTTCAGTAGATATGTGTTCAGAAAACAGCACAAAACCTAGGGTAGCAGGAGTATGGTGAGTTAAGTGGAGAGCAGTAAGACAGGAGAGAGTCAAGTGGGGTGGGGAGGGGAAGAATATGGGCTACGTAACTGTAATGTAAGATTTTTGTTTTTTTACTCTCAAATGAGATAAGACACTGAGGAGTTTTAAGAAATGATGGGATGCAATCTGACTTCCTTTAACTGGATTGCAACTGCTCCTGGGTTGCAGTGCTTCTTCAGGAACAGGGGTAGGAAGGAGTGAGGAGACTATGCATATTGTACTTTTAAGTGTTGGGAGACCATTTCAAGTAATGCAAAAATCCAGGACTGATTGCATCAAATAATAGCGCTGTAGATGTGGGAAGGGTGTTAGATTTTTCTCTTTGCATATTTGTGAGGTGTGAGAAAACAAAAAGCCAAAAATAATGACACAGTTTTTGCCCTGGGCAATAGGGTGTTTGTTTGAACTGCCATTATTTGAGGTGTAATCAGACAAGGTTTAAGGTGAAAGATCGTAAGCTCTGTTTTACACATTTTTTGAGTTTGAGATGTCTGCTTTTCTACATTCAAACAAGATTCTGAGTAGGCATTTGAATATGGGAGCAGCAGCTTCTTTATACTAATGAATGTGTAGTTCTAAAAACTGCACGTGGTGGCTAATTCTGTGCCAACACATATTTTGGCAGAAATTACTACAGAATGTGTCTTCAAAGATTTTTCATTTAACACAAACTGGTGGCTTCCATTTGTCTCCCAACCATTGAGGACATTGCCCCGTACACCAAAACAACCTACAACAAATGGTGGTTCCTATATATTTGTCTTCTCAAGGAAGCTCCCCTGCCTGTACAGTATGAATGCCCAGACAGCACAGCACGTGGTTCTGATTCAGTGCGACCACTGAGGTGGGGCAATGGAAATAATACCATCATGGATCTTTCCAAATAATTCCTATGTTTGGGAATCACTGTTTTAGGCTTTATGGTTCTCAAACTTTAGTATGCCCTGGCAACTCTGGTATGTAAGAATTAAACACATGTGAGAGGACTTTACAAAGAGAGAGAAAAAAGAAGACTTTACAAATGTAAGATAAGAATTCTAGTGTCAAAATGTTTTATTGTTGTTGTTTTTTTTTACCAACTTGGATAGGTTGGATTTTGAGTGAGATTTATGTAGCAGTCTACCACTGCAAACCTGTAAATTCTGTGTTACCGTAAATGCCTCCAGAGGTATACATATATATATGTTGTATAAAGTTTGATTCTGAAATTAGACAGTGATAGGCTGATGAATAGCTCTAGTCTTTGAAGGTTTAAGAAGCACACACATACACAGGTGTGCACGTGTGCACACACACACACACACACACACACACGTCCATTCTCATTATTTGCAGTAGTTATGTTTCACAAAGTAACCAGGGTCACTGGACTTGAAAACACTGAACATATTACTCCTCAGGGAAAACACAGTGAGATGAGTTTCCTGCAAGTCTCTGGTCACAACAGTCTCATCCAACAATCAATACATAATCTTGTTTGATGTGTGTTTCAGGTTAAAGACACCTTATTTAATACATATTGTTGATTCATTAAGATTATTCATTAACATTGAGCTCATGGCCAAGAGCCCTGTAACTCATGCCTGAACAAAGCTTATCTAACACACGTTTTCTTTATAAGCCTCAGTGCATGCAGCCTTCTGTGTTTAGGAACCCTCAACGACATTTCTGGGAGTTGGGGGCATTTTAAATGTCCAAAGCACCAACCAATAGCACAAAAATGCAAAAAACGTGGCGCTTAATAGACCACAAATGAGACATTTGTTTATAGTATGAGAGCTGAAACAAGAAAACACACTTTGGGAGGCCGAGGCGTGTGGATCATGAGGTTAAGAGATCGAGACCATCCCGGTCAACATGGTGAAACCCCATCTCTACTAAAAATACAAAAATTAGCTGGGCATGGTGGTGCGAGCCTGTAGTCCCAGCTACTAGGGAGGCTGAGGCAGGAGAATTGCTTGAACCCGGGAGGCGGAGGTTGGGGTGAGCTGAGATCGCGCCATTGCACTCCAGCCTGGGCAACAAGAGAGAGAAACTCTGTCTAAAAAAAAAAAAAAGAAAGAAAGAAAACAGTGTTTCCTTGTTCACCTGTAACGGGGTATGTAAATGTCAGGCAGGCCAAATTTTTGCGGCCCTGAATATGTTCCAACCAACTATGAAAGCATGAGGGTGACAAATAAATTTTAGCAAGTAGGCAAATTCACAAATAATGAAAATCTGCGTGTAATGAATATCGACTATATCTATATCTTATGTTTATTATGAGTAATAATTTAATAATTTGTAGGCTATATGTATTTATTATTATCTAAATAATAATGGAATTATCAATTTTATTGTATTGAATAATTATTTCAATTAAATAAACATTTACCTTTTTATATTACATAGCAAATTAATGTACCTTTTTATAGAAGATATATCCTTGATAAACAAATTATTTGGGGAAAAAATTGTAGTTAAGTCTCAACAATTCTAAGAGACCTGAAGAATGTGTGTATGTGTGTGTGTCGAGAGAGAGAGAGAGAGAGATCGGATTTCACGTTTTAGGAGCTAAGATTTTGAAATGAGGTCAAATAGGTCATAGATCCCAAAGATGGGAGAAATGGAAAAAAAAAAAAAAGACTGGAGTCACTGTTAGTATTCAGAGATTAAGGGTGCTTTAACAAGATTATTTAAAAGTATTGACGAAAAAGAGGACATTCAGAAAATTTAAAGCCACGTGGATAGCAAGATGTTCAGAAACACAGGTACCCAGACAGCTAAATGTCTCCAGTAGCTCTGGAATATTTGAACATATTCAAACAAAACGACAATCCCAGAGTATTGCAACCCAGTGAGAAATACATGTTAGTACTTGAAACTCTCCGTATTGATCTGGTTTTGCAAATGAGGAAGCCAAGACTGGGAGAGGTTAAGTGTAGCAGGTATAGCTTAAAACTCTCCGTATTGATCTGGTTTTGCAAATGAGGAAACCAAGGCTCAGGGAGGTTAAGTGTGGCAGAGTGAAAATATTGGTAGGAATAGATCAAGCACTGAAACCTTTGTCTGTTTTCTCACAGCCTGAAAGTTTTTCCACTAGAAAGGGCTACTGTCTATCAATGTTTCATTGCTTGCAGCCAATGACGTATCTTCTAATTATATAGGTCAGGTATAATGACTGGTGAAAACAAGACAAAATGCTGGATCGTTAACTTGCAAATATGTGTCTTATTAAAAAATCCAGTTATTAGTCTAGAGTGTCAAACGATTCCACATGTATTAAAATACCTCTAAGCATTACAAACTAAAAGATACAAACAGACAAAAAATCTGTATTTTGAATGGATAATTTCCTAAACGATGTTAAAAGCTGAAATCTCTTTCTAAAGAGTTTTCCAAAAGTAATTTAAAATTAATTAGAATAAGGTGAATCCCAGTGGCTGTCTCTATTGAAATATATAAGACTTCTTCTACACTCAATTCATTGCTTTTTCTATAATGAAATTGTTTTATGTTAAGAAGTTTCTCCATATCAAACATTGCACTCTGAGGATGATAGTTTGAGAGGGGAGAACTTGATGAGTGCCAGCACAGAGACTTTCAAGGTTTTCTAAAAGTGAAAACTCTATGGGTTAAACTCATCCCTTCTCGTGGCCCCATTGCCGAGACTCCTGGGTTGAGTTCCGGACTCAATAAGTTTAGAACACAAGGCCTGGGTCTCTGCATTACTAACAAGTACCCCATGTGATTCCAAGTTAGGTGCTCCTGAGACCATTTCAGGAGAAAGCTGGAGAGCATAAGACTTCTAATAACATAATTATTTTTACTTTAGAAATTTCAATAATAAAGGCCTTCTTAACAGCTATGATGGTTCATAACTAGCTGTCCATCATTCAAATGCAGTCTTATTTACATCAAGTTTTGCTCCAGAAGGCCATCTCCCCTCATGTCTCTGCTTTCCTCAATACAGCACTGCCTACCTGCTCTTACACTCTTTATCACATCTATCACCTTCAGCTATTAAGCAAGAAGCAACACAAGCTTTGCAACTGTATTGCTTAAACAGCATGTTTTCTCTTTGCACTGTTATCACACTAAAAAATAGCAGCCAGCCTAAGGTAAATCAAATTCTTAATTACTCAGTTGCTTTATTTACAAATATTGAAATCTCTTCAGGGAGAGACGTGAGTAGGCAAACTACCATTCCATGTTTTTAAACTTCATAGATTTTTCTGCATATTTCAGCCATCTCTTATTCATTTCCCTGTCTCCTTACCCTGCAAGTCTTTTTGCATTTAGTAAAAGAGAATTTTAATAAAGTAAAATCATGAGGCTCATACAGATATGAAAATAAAAGCTAAAAAGTTTTAAAGATTTTTAAAATGCACTATTAATAACGAAATTGATTAAGATATTACAATCTGTTCCAAGGAGAATCCAAAGAACAGACACATCTACACATTAGGAACACTGAAGCAAGTGTGCTTATGGAAGCAACATTAGATTCATCCACAGTGGAGGAGGGAAGGCACTAGAACCTCAACCATGTAGAATTTGCTTGTCTACAGACAATAATTATTTGTTATAAGGAGACAGTGCCTTTATTTCTAGGCAAAGACAAAAAAAATCTGGCAACCTACATTAAAGGATGATTAAATGTGTCTTGGAAGTTAGAGATAGTGAATTGCTTTGAAGAGATTTAAAGGCTTATCTCCCCCAGATGCATTTGCTTATTTTCTAAGAGTAATAAAAACCTAAGGACTTGTATCTTCTCTAAAGAAAATTTGTGACATTCCAGAGTCAAAGTCTCTCTGTCACTTTAAAGAGGGGAAGAAGAGAGAATGTGCCAGGCACTCTCTGTAAGTCCAAGCTTCATCATTTTGTGATTCCTCTCTTATGGTGCAACTCAAGCACGCACTACTCTGTCTAGCACTCACTGCATCTGCACATAGGAAACTGAGGTATGAGGGACTGACGCTGCTGAGATTCTCTATGAGCATATAGTCCCTGGTTCAGAGGTCCTCTGTATCTGTTAGTACAGATTAGATAGGTAGGTAGATAGAGTGATAAACAGATAAATAAAATCTGTGTATGGGCAAGATAACTCCTTAACTTGCAGGTAGGGTAACATCTCAGGGCCCTTCACAGTTTCAGACTTAACATTATTTTGCAATTTTATTAGCTATCTATAATTTGTAGAATTATTTTGTTTTTGTTTTTTTGATGCAGAGTCCCTCTCTCTTGCCCAGGCTGGAGTGCAGTGGTGCAATTTCAGCTCACTGCAACCTCTGCCTCCTGGGTTCAAGGGATTCTTCTGCCTCAGCCTCCCAAGTAGCTGAGATTACAGGTGTGCACCACCATGCCCAGTTAATTTTTGTATGTATATATATACACATATATATATATATGCACTACAGGTGTGCACCACCATGCCCAGTTAATTTTTGTATATATATATATATACACGTGTATATATATATATACACCTTGTATATGTGTATATATATATACACCTTGTATATATATATATACACGTGTATATATATATATATACACCTTTATATATATATACACGTATATATATATATATACACCTTGTATATATATATATACACATATACATGTATATATTATATATATATTTTTGTATATATATACAAAAATATATATATACACATATATATAATTTTTGTATATATATACACATATATATACACATATGTGTATGTGTGTGTGTATATATTTTTTTTTTAGCAGAGATGGGCTTTTACCATATTGGCCAGGCTGGTCTTGAACTCCTGACCTCGTGATCTACCACCTCGGCCTCCAAAAATGCTGGGATTACAAGCATGAGCCATCATGCCAGGCCAATTTATAGAATTATATAATAGTGCAGAGACAACAAAATATCAGAGCCCCCACAGAGTCTCAATCAGATAACCTAGGAGATTGTGCTCTAATCTAGATGATGCATTGTTTTTTATTCATTCGTTTATTCCCTCATTTCTTTAACACATGTCTTCTGTATTTTGTATCAAGCCTTGTGCTATATGCTGGAGATATGATTGTTAGCAGATCAGAAACTACCATTGTTCTCATAGAGGTTGCATACTGGTGGGGAAGACCAATAAAATCAACAACTAAGTACTGAATTACAAATTGTGATGAAGTCCATGTCTTTTACCACTCTTATTTCTAAATGAGTATTTGTAGAAACTTCAGATCACCCAATCATGTCCAAAAGAACAGTAAAGAAACTCTAATTTGAGGCTTTTCAGAGATTTCCAGATGAGCTTTGGAACCTACCTTTTAAGGCATCTATCTCTGTTGCTCAAAATCTATTGTGACAATTTCATTGTCTGTTCTGCCCTGGAAAGCTAGATGACCTGAAAAGTGTGGTATGTCTAACATCATACCTTGTAGTGCTTTTTATTAGAGAATAAAATCACATACAGGAACTATCATAATATTGAAATATTTTAGAATTTTAAAAGGAAACGTTTATATGAGGTACTCTTTAATGGTTGCCATGCACCGTGGCCTGGAATCTCTTGCGATACCTTTAAAAACCTTTAGAATCAGATGTTAATTGTGACCCAGAGGATGCAAAATGACAGGGAAGTCTCTCTCAGTGTGATCCAGAAGGGAAAGAGACAAACGCTTCAAGCAGGTATATTGTCCGCCTCTCTTGGTAGCTCCTCAGCCAGTTAAGCTTCTTCTTGCATACCATTGATTTACCACAAGAAAAGGTGAATAGTTTTTTTGAACAATAGAAACAGAGTCCAACAGAGGCTAGGCTGTCAGATTTGTCTAGTTAATAATAGCCTTAAACTTCCAATAGCCAAGGTTGAGTTGGCTCAAATTATAGAATTTCAGACCTCGTTCTCCCAATTTAATTTCCAAATTTGGAAAGGAGGCTCAGGGTTTTTTTTACCTGACTTTCCTAAGGGCACAAGATCCATGCCAGATCTGCACTTCAGATCTCTTGCTGACTTCGACATTGTACTGCTGGCCACTGGTCATTTCCTCGGGTTGTAGATTAAGTTCTCTTTGAGAGTGTTCTACTGATAAAGGGTGAACTGAAATGCAAGGGAGAAATACAAAAATAACAGCTATTGTTTCACAGAAAAATAATAGTCCACACATGGAAGGCAGTAAGGCTGTGAAGTTAGTCCAGCCTCATTTAGCCTGCCTCTCTAGTCCAAACTTCGATGACTGGGAAAGGGTTGGGAATGAAATTTTCAAAGTATGCCTCCTTATTTTGATTGTTGATCCATGTTCATGTCTTAGCTAAAAAGATAGGGGGAAAGTTTTTCCTACTGTTTCTATTTTTGTCCAGTCTGGGATATTCCTCCGTAATATAGAAGAGTTGTGGGACTTAACAGCACATATATAGCAGATTTTGACAACTTTCAATCTGTTTTTTTGCCTACTAAATCAGAGGCTTTTTGATTCATCTGTTCTTTTTCTGCATATATCACAGAAAATAGAGTGTAAAGTCTATTTCCGGTAAAGTTGAAGGACAGATATCATATGCCTATCATCCGTTACAAACATTGTGGGATTTTTATTTCATCTGAGAAATTTTTCTAATCAGTATGATGGAAATGTTTATGGACATTCAGGTACCAATACTGATAACTCGGGTAGATACTGCAAGATATTTTACTTCTGTGTTAGTTGAGATGCTGTGTCAGATTGTTCAGTTCAAAAAGTAACTTCCTATTGTACTGCCTAACTGTGCAGATCACATGATATCAAAATGACTATTTCAAATTCAATTTTAAAAAGGGGCACACTGATAATTAAATGTTGACTGAAGACAGGTATGTAGAGAGCTATAAAATTTTGACTTTATTTTTGCTGATATTATGAATAGTTGTTAAGAGTAGAAAAGTCACTGCTTAGATTATATAATAGAAAATATTTCATGAATTCTAATATGCACAAGTTTTTCATACTGTGACATCACTGGACTTTGGGTATATCAATGATGAATAATATTTTGTAGTTATAACAGGCAGCATTTTTTCCTTTCTTGCAGTGAAATAAAATAATGATGCATCTTTAAAAAGATGGAATATCAGATTCAGTGAAATAAAATACATCACAAAAAGTAATCAGATTTTCAAATATTTTTCATCATAAATATTGTGTGGCTAAATTATATGAGAAAGCTAAATGAAATCACTGTAAATGCATGGCAATAATATATATTTCAGGAAAAATAATCATTTTCCATAATTTAAAAATTCTGAGAGTCCATTTGTGTTGATTCTACCTCTCAGAGAGGTTTAATGACTAGAAAAATTTGACTCAGATAAAAGGTGATTTTGATTTTCTTTATTTATTTTAACTTTTGCAGACTAGTGATGGTCTCCTCTCTTTCTCCCCCCATTTCTGCATACAAGAAACTGCATGGACCATCATACAGCACAACGGCTCTGACTTAATAAGAGTCAGAAATACTAATCCAGAGAACCCATATGCTGGGTTTTTCGAGTATGTGGCCAGCATGGAGCAACTCCAGGCCACTATTAACCGTGCGGAACACTGTGAACAGGAGCTTACTTACTACTGCAAGAAGTCACGGCTCGTCAATAAGCAAGGTAAGTAAACCATGGCGTGTGTCTTGCTGCACACCCATCACACCATGCACGCACTCAACTAGCTCCTGAGGATTTTAATTCTGCAAAGTGGTGGCATATAGCTACTGAGGGTACAGGATCTTGCATACTTAGTAAACATGTCACAGTCTGGAAGTCACAAAGATGCTTTTGCCTCAGGCAAAGAACAAGGTCAGTTTACACTAAGCTTTATTCAAAGCCTTGATTGCTTTTAAACGCTCTTCCTGGTCTTAATTGGATAACTATACAGCAAATGCCTCCTTCTGATACTCAGTGAATGCACGGTGTTTATCCCTGATAAAGGGCAAGTGACATATAAGGTTTATTTTATCACAGAAAACAGCTAATAAAAATACGGCTTAGTTTTCTGAAAGTGAGTATTCTATGTGCCTCTTTTGCATGGATTGTTGACAGCCTGTGGGTATAATTGAAAATTAGAAAAGGCTGCCAGAAACACAGTTGATTCACTAGTTCAAGGAGGAATCATAAAAACGCCTTAATTCTTTATTTGATTCTACTATGAATAACCAGTCTGCTCCTGAGTTCTGGTTTTGGTTTCATGTTTTCTTTCTTTAGAGCATCTCATTATGTCAGAGCCTGTCTTCCTACCATGTCTGCCTTAGAGTAGGCCTCAATGAGCGAATTCTTGAAGTTACTGCAAGAGCTTTCCGACTTGCCTCCCAGCTTGCCATCTCTTCCTGTCTTCTAACCATCCAGTGCAAAATCCAAAGTATTACTCTCTGTGAAGTAACTTAACCTTTAAGAAACGCTGCTCCCACTTTTAAGAAACACAGTTCTATTTAAGAAACGCTGCTGCCTTTCTGTTTTTTGTCTGTCCATCACAGCCTCTTCTGCTGGATCCTGGAATTGCACATTCTGTGTCCACCCTGCTTAGGCAACCTTCATGCCACCCTCCAAGACATATTTCCTAACAGTGGCATTGAAGGGTATTATTCTTTACATGTTAGAGAAGATTCTAAGACATCTGTACAATAAAGCCACTTCTTTCGTGTTCACTCCTGCTTGTCCTAAGAGGGGCTGGAGTTCCAGATAGAATGACAAGAATTTAAGGAGAAATTTGTTTCATATAGGAAGAGCACATGTCATAGAGATCACGCAAAAATGCTGAACTGTTGTTCTGACATTTGAACCCTGCTTTTCTGATTAAGCCTCTATTTACTCTCCACCCACTAAAAATCAGTGTATTTTCTCCCCTATGACTGAATTCCCCCTTCCCCTTCTTCTCCTTTTGCTTCTCCTCCTTTTCCTTTCTCAGAATGTTCTCATTTGGCCTGTACCCCTCTAATCCTATCTTGCTGGTACCCACCCAAAACTTATCTCCTCCTGAAACCTCAGTTCTGTGTGCAATCGAGGACCAGACAGTTGTGTAAACAGCATAGGATTTATAGCTAGAGGTGTGGGTGTGTTTGTTGTTGGTTAGGTGCATCTAGAACTTAGATAGATGAAACTTTGGTTCATGAAATGGATGAATGGTTAATGAATCTCAGTCTTTGTTTTCTTTTCTCTGAAATGGGGCCAGTGATACCAGTCTAATAGGGGTGCAGTGATGATTAGGTGGCATAGCACATACAAAGTGCATCAAGTGATTCCCTCTCATTTCCAGCTCTCCAGGGCATTGTGGCCATACCGAACATGCACAGTTTAGTATGTAATGTGTTGTTCATTATTGCTGAATATTCATCTTAGAATAAAAAAAGTGATAAGCAAATCTGGAAAAGTATTCTAAGAAGAATAAGAATGATAATTATGGAAGGGTAAATGAATGCTATGGAACAAAAGGAATTCAGTCATTATGGTGGAAAAGGAGGTCATGCACTATTTGTCTTTCAGTGTTTGGCTTATTACACTTAGCATAATGCCTTTCATGTTCATCCTTGTTGTCCCAAATAGTAGGACTTCCTTCTATTTAAGGGTGAATGATATCCCATTGTGTGTGTGTATGTATATATATCACATTTTCTTTATCCATTCATCAATGGACACTTAGGTTTTTCATCTCTTGCTTTTGTGAATAAAGCTTCAATGAACATAGGAGTGAAAACATCTCAAGATAGCGAAGGATGTTACACTGAGTGAAATAAGCCAGATACAGAAAGACAAATACTTCATGATCCCACTTATATATGGAATCTAAAAGAGCTGAACTCGTAGAAACAGAGTAAAAGTGGTTTCTGGGGAAGGGGGTTGGTGTGGAGATGTTGGTCAAAGGGTACAAATTTGCAGTTGTAAGATGAATACATTCTGGAGATGTAGTATACAGAATGGTGGCTATAGTTAACAACAACGTATTATTTTACAATTGAAATTTGCTAAGAGAGTAGATCTTAGTATTCTCACCATAAAAATATAAAGTAGCTAGGTGAAGTGGTGAATATGTTAATTAGTGTGATTGTGGTAATCACTTTACTGTATACATGAAAACATTGCTTTGCACACCTTAAATGTATACAATTTGTATTTGTCAATTTTACTGCAAAGCTGAAAAATAAAACATAAGAAAATATAGAAAGAAGGATGGTTATCAAAGTTGACAAAGAAGTCAAGCTGTAACAGAACTAGAAAGCAGAATCCCTGAGGGACTGGTGAGCAAACACTACATAGAGTAAAGGGGGTTGATATGGTTTGGCTGTGTCCTCACCAAAATCTCAACTTGGAAAAATAATCCTTACATGTCAAGAGCAGGGCCAGGTGGAGATAATTGAATCATGGAGCAGTTTCTACCATATTGTTCTCATGGCAGTGAGTAAGTCTCATGAGATCTTATGGTTTTATAAATGGGAGTTCCCCTGCACAAGCTCTCTTGCTTGCCACCATGTAAGATGTGACTTTGCTCTTCCTTGCCTTCCACCATGATTGTGAGGCCTCCCAGCCATGTGGAACTATGAGTCCATCAAACCTGTTTTCTTTATAAATTATCCAGTCGGGTATGTCTTTATTAGCTGCATGAAGTTAGACTAACACAGAGGTTGACACAGAATGTGGAAGAATCTCCACCTTTAAGGCCAGCTGTGCCTGTGCACTTTTTTTTAAAATGCTTCCCTGGTGTTTCAGACTCAAGAACTAGTTTTAGAAAGTCAACTCCAGAAGGGTGTGGAACAGGGGATACAAATCTTAGCTAAATACACACATTTTTTCTCAGGTTGGTGACCTCATGATTCATGTAGGATAGATTTGAGGTGGAGAGGCATAAAAGAGAGAGAACAATTGGATTCTGAGGTCACAGTAAGAAATATAATGGGGAAGAACAGGAAGTTTTCAGACAAGCTATATTTAGATTTTCAGATCTTGGTGATTTAGTGTCAAGTGATAATGATGCCATATGTGAATGAATAAAGTGAAATGTGTATGAAAATATGTTTTCAGCTGGTGAGGATCTGTGACTCAGCACATAGGAGGGATGATCAATGGGAATGCCCGAGTCATTTAGGATTTTAATTATGGGAAGTGGAATGTTCTACCATATCCATGGGTATTTGTTACCTTTAATTTTTATTTCTCAGGATTAAAAAAATTCATTTCTATACTTATTTAAATTCCTTAGTACATTTTTTAAAAAGTCTTGGATTGAACCAAAGTCTGATACCTTAAAAAGCATTCAGTGATTTTTATTTTATAGGGAAGACAAGAAATTTAAATGTGGAAATATGGTTCAGTATTTAAGAATAACAATTTATTTTTCTTTCTATTCTATGAAAACACAATGTTTTCAGCAGTATATTGAAATATATTTATTAAGTGTTTCAAGTAATTTTCACCTTCTGGTGAAGGGCTAATCATGTAATTTTAAAAAGGTGAAGATTCTTCATATTAATGTATTTATGCGTAACACAGCTTCTGTTAACTCTTTGCTTTTTTTTTTTTTTTCCCCTGATGTGGCCAGACTGGCTTTTATAATAATCCTGGGAGAGAGGTGGTCAGAATTAGCAAAGGGGCTATCTAATAGTAAGTTAAAATGAGCATTGGCATTTGTAAGCAAGAGAGAAATTAGTAAAAAATCCCAGATGCTCAGTAGGGCTAGTGGTGACAACTTAAAGGTTTGAAAGTCGACAGGGAAATGATCAAGCACCTTTGAGAAGCTGACTGATTCAATGTCGCTTACATTCTTGCCATTCCCTGATTCTCGGGTGACTACAGTTTATCCTCCATACTTGTTTTTTTCCATGATAGATTGGCTAAATGCTTCACTTCCTTTTCTGAAAATCCTTGCCTAGATGTGCTGTTTGTTCCTTGCTCTAGTTCCTTGGCATTATGTTTAGTCTTAACTCTGAAAAGGATCTGGAAGCTGGACGTTCATCATAGAAAGAGATGCATTTGTAGAAAGGGAAACTTCTTTTGAGTGTAATATTCACTTCCATCATGAAGATTTTTCAGTGTTATTTCTATAGTCTTCAAATAAATAGCAAAGCCACTAAATGGAAGATAAAATATATACTTCCAAATAATTCTTAAATCATGACAAGGGAGTGCCAAATCATGCCTAATGTTTATTAAACAGCTAGGATAATTTTAGACAATAAATTTATTAAGACAAATCAGGGACTTTACATAACATTTCATAATGCTTTAATGGGCTTTTCATGATTTCAAATCAATTTTGCTTTGGTATGTTAATTACTATGATTTATATTTTGATGCTAACTTGTTTCAAAATTACTTTTAAAGAAATTGCATATGTGAGCTACTCTCAATCCATTTTTTACTATCATGCCTAAGTTAAATAGAAACTGCTGTTATTTTTTCTACTGAAGAACAAATGTCATTTAAACCTAAATAATAACTTTTTTATAGAAAAAAAAGTTGTCTTAAGGAAATGCCATCAGTTATACTGTTTTGCATATCCTTAAATCAAATCAGTCTTTCTCTCTGTCTCCTTTTATTCTTTTTGATGATTTTGGAAGAAAGGGAATTATACTGGGAGAAAAAGCGGTGGGACATAAAGCAGATGTCACATTTCTCACGTTTGTCTTTCAGATGGAACCCCTCTGAGTTGGTGGATAGGAAGAACCAATGAAACGCGAACCTACTGGGGTGGTTCTTCACCTGATCTTCAAAAATGTACTTGTGGATTACAGGGAAACTGCATTGATTCTCAGTATTACTGCAATTGTGATGCTGACTGGAATGAATGGTAATTTCTATATGATTTCTTTATGTATGCAAGAAAAAGTTTATTTAAAAAAATTAATCACTCAATGTATAGCTAGCCAGATATTGAACAAGTTAGTGCAATGAAGGGATTAGATAAAGGTATGTTTTGGTGAGACATGGTATGCTCAATATAATCCTAAGTATTAAGTCAATGCCTTTTTGAGTTGTTTTCTGTAATGGACCATAAGTTATGTACATTTAAATTTGGTAATCAAATAGAGACACCTGTTACATGGGGAATTAATTATTATTCCATTTAAAACTATATGAGAGTAGGTATTCTGTTATCTTGAAAGTATGTTTACAGCCAAAGCACATTTCTTTAATAATCTACGTATAAAACCTTTAAAATTTACTACAGTTATAATGCATTTCTTTTATATTTTTTGAAAGACAAATCATACTACAAAGAACTAATGTTCTGTGGATTATATTTTGAAAAACAAAATCAGTAACATTTTAGGAATTTTAAAATCAAATTTAAAATATTCCTGTAAGTAGAAAAGAAGCTTATATATGTTTTCTTTATCTGAAAACTTTAAAAAATACATTGATAGTATTTGAGACCAGAGTTGGCATGTATACTGGTCTTATTTGTTATTTACAAAGTGAAAATATTTTAAATGTTTATATCTACATTTCTGCATAACATATGTATATGTTACATTGCTAAGCAACTGAACCTGTACAGAAGACTTATTTTTAACAAATATTCAATCTGGATGTAGATATGAGTGATGTTGTTACAGAATGCACATTGATTACAGTGATAAATCTGCTGTTAATTGAGGTTGTAATTTGAGTTCGATAATATTTATTTAGTTGGGAAACCTCAAGATTGTTATATATATATATAGTTCTTTTGGAATAGCACTTCTAGTGTTATATGTTTGGTATAAAGAATAGTATCTCTCTTACTCAAACTCTCATTTTTCAAAATTTCTACTCCCTTTGGAAGGTACCTTTTCTTTTCACTACCTTCACAAAAAATGCTATACAGTAATATTGTATTTTAAAATATAAATAGAAGGCTAGTGGTAATGCTTAATAACAGTAAAAATTTACCTAATCATCAATAACTCTCCAGTGCTTCCATAACATATTGCTAATTAAATATGACTTTAAAAAATAAGATTGTAAAACTTCTCATATTACATTCTGCTAATGGTGAAGTAACTTGCATAGAACTAACCCTTCTCAGTTAATTGTTGTAAATTCAGGAAAAAATATTATCAAAACAACCACTTGAAATAAGCAGAGAGCAACCAAATGTAGGCAGAAACTGCCCATGTGTTTACAGCAAAGACTATATCCCAGATCTGAGTGCTAGGATTGGAAACTAAGCAAAATTCACACAGGCTCTAACTAATGAATTGCCAAACCAAGCAATGGCAATTTATTGTGATAAGGTTGTGATTTTTATTTATTTTTTTATTATTTTTTTTATTGCATTTTAGGTTTGGGGGTACATGTGAAGAACATACAATATTGTTGCATAGGTACACACGTGGCAGTGTAATTTGTTGCCTTCCTCCCCTTCACCTATATCTGGCATTTCTCCCCATGCTATCTCCCCGC
>PVKP010017390.1:0-46250 GCA_004027715.1 Plecturocebus donacophilus
CTTTCACTGGGAGCTACATTCCTGAGCTGTTGTTAGTCGGCCATCTTGGATCTCTCCTCCTTTTTATTGTTAAATAATATTCCATCATATGGATGTGCCATAGCTTGCTTATATATTTGTTGATGGGGATTTGGCCATTTCAGATTTTGACTATTACAAAGATGCTAGGAACTTTTATGTACAAGCATTTGTGTAGACGTATCTTTCATTTTTTCTTGGGTAAATACTTAAGAGTGGAATGCCTGGATTATATGAGAGGTGTATGTTTAATTTTTAAAGAAATTGCTAATCTGTTTTCCAAAGTTGTGGCGTTTTCTTTTTCTCTCTCCTTCTTTCCTTCCTTCCTTCCTTCCTTCCTTCCTTCCTTCCTTCCTTCCTTCCTTCCTTCCTTCTTTCCTTCTTTGCTTCTTTCCTTCCTTCCTTTTCTCTCTCTTTCTTTTCTTTCTTAGTTTTACTTTTGTTGCCCAGGCTGGAGTGCAATGGCACAATCTTGGCTCACCGCAACCTCCTGTATTCAAGAAATTCTCCTGCCCCAGCCTCCCAAGTAGCTGGAATTGTAGGTATGTGCCACCATGCCTGGCTAATTTTGTATTTTTAGTAGAGATGGAGTTTCTCCATGTTGGTCAGGCTGGTCTCAAACTCCTGACCTCAGGTGATCCACCCACCTTGGCCTCCCAAAATGCTGGGATTACAGGCGTGAGCCACTGCACCAGGCCTGTTTGTGGCATTTTCTATTTTCATCAGTAGTGTATGAAAGTTCTGGATTTTTCACTACTTTTCCAAACATTGCCTGGCATGGTCAGTTAAAAAAAATCAGCCACTCTAACAGATGTGTAATAGTACCCCATTGTGGTACATTTCTCCAATGACTAATGAGTGAACATCTTTTTATGTGCTTATTTGCCATCATTTATTTTCTTTGGGTAAATGTATTTACAGATCTTTTGTCCATAATTTCATACTATTATAGGATATTTTTCTTATTACTGAGTTTTGAGAGTTCTTTATATATTCTGGGACATAAGTCTTTTAACAGATATATGACTTGCAAATACTTTATCACAGGCTGTGGTTTTCCTTTTCATTTCATTAACTATCTTCTGAAGCCACTGTAACAAGAAGATTGTAATTTCAATGAAGTTCAGTTTATCAATTTTCTCTGTCATGGATTGTATTTAGGTATGGTAGCTAAAAAGGTTTGCCAAGATCTATTTTTTCTAGAAATTTTATAATTTTAGGTTTTGCAGGTCTATGATCTATTTGGGGGTAAATTTTGAATATAACATGAGGTATGGATTGATGTTATTTTTATTTTTTGTATATGGATATCTAATTGTTCCAGCATTTTCTAATTTTTTGAAAAGACTATTCTTTTTCCACAGATTTGCCTTTACAGTTTTGTCAAAAACCAATTTCCCATGTGTGTGTGTGTGTGTGTGTGTGTGTGTGTGTGTGTGTGTGTGTGTGTGTTTATTTTGGGGATCTATATTCTGTTCCATTGATGAATTCATCTTTATGCCAATATCACACTACCTTAATGACTACAGATTCATAATAAGCTTTGACATCAGGTAGTGTTAACTCTCTAAATTTTCTCTTTTTCAAAGGTGTTTTTGGCTATTCTAGGTCCTTTTAACTTTCTATAAATTAAGGATTAGTTCGTCATTTTTTACAAAAAAAAACCCTGCTGGGATTATAAATGAAAATTCATTATATTTGTAGATCACTCTGGTTAGACTTGATATCTTAGAAATATTGAGTCATTTAACTCAAGATTATGGTATATCTATGTAGGGCTTCTTTCAGTGATATTTTGAAGTTTTCAGTGTACAGAACTTTCATGTTTTGTCAAATTTCTCTCTCCTCACTTTATTGTTTCTGATACTTTTGAAAATAATGTTATTTTGAAATTTCAATTCCTGATTGTTTATCAGTAATATAGAGAAATACAGTTGATTTTTGCATTTTGATTTGGTATCCTGAAACCTTCCTAAACTCCTTGATAAATTCTGTAGATGTTATTCTCTTGGTAGATATTGTCAAATTTCCACTTATACTTTGTGAACCATGTTTTTTGCAAATACAGTTTTACTTCTTCCTAAGGCCTTTTTCTTTCTTTCTCTCTCTCTCTGTATAGAAATTCCAGTAAAATGTTGAATAAAAGTGGTGGTAGCAGATATCCCTTTCTTGTTTCTGATGTTTGATGGAAAGTTTTCAGCCTTTCACTAATAAATATTACACATATAATGTTTATTGTAGGTTCTTTGTAAAGGCCCTTTATCAAATTTCAGAAGTTCTGTATTATTCTTAGTTTGTTGAAAGTTTTATCAGAAATATGGATATGGGATTTTGTCAAATGCTTTGTATGTCTATTGAAATGCTCATACTGTTTTTCTTTTTCTGATTGTTAGCATAGTGAATTACATTGATTGATTTGTAAATGTTAAACCAATCTGATATTCCTGGTATAAATGCCACTTTATCATGATGTCTCATCTTTTTTTGTTATTGGATTTGATTTACTAAAATATTGTTTAGAATTTTTACATCCATGTTAATGAAGGGTGTTGGCCGGTAGTCTCCTAGTCCAATAATAGGTTTGTCTGAATTTGGTAATAGCATGATGATAGCCTCCAATAATGAGTTGGAACATTTTCCTCCCTTTTAAATTTTCTAGAAGAGTTTGCATAGAATTGGTATTTTTCTCCCTTAGGTGTTTAGTAGAATTCATCAGTGAATCCAACTAGTTCTGAATTTTCTGAGAAGATTTTTAAACTAAAAATCCAATCTAACAGATAAAAGATTAGTGTCTTCACTCTTTTTCTTGATCAATCTGAACATAGACTTTCAATTTTATTCCTTTATTCAAAGAATAAAATTTTTGTTTTATTGTTTATTCTACTTTGTTTTCATTGATTTCTGCTCTTTAAAAATTATATTGTTTATTCTAGTGGCTTTGGATATTATTTGCTCTTCTTTTTCTAGTTTCTTAAGACTGAAGCTGAGATCACTGAGAACTTTCTTCTTTTCTATTATAGGTATTTAGTGCTATAAATTTCTTTATAGATGCTACTTTAGTGATATCACATACATTTAACTTGTTCTTTAAAAAAATTCATTCAGTTTCAAATGCTTTTCAATAACTCTTTTTATTTATTTTTAGAAGTGTGTTATTTAGTTTCCAATGATTTGGATAAATTTTTCAGATACCTTTATGTTATTGATTAATTTTTTTAATAAAAGTACCAGATTTACTTATTTTTATTTTAAAAACTTGACAGATAAAATTGTATATACGTGAAATCTAAAAATGTTGATCTCTTAGAAAGTGGAATGGTAGTTATCAGATTTATTAAAATTTTTTTTATTGATTTCTAACTTAATTCTTTTTATTCAGAAGATATACTGTGTGATTTGAATGCTTTCAAATTTGCTGAGACTTACTTCTGATCCAGAATGTGTTCCAGCTTGGTAAATATTCAGTGTGCATGTCACAGGAAATTGTTTTTAGGTGAAGGCTATAGGTCAAACTGATTGACACTCTTCAAATCTATATCCTTACTGATTTCTATCTAATTAGTCTATCATTTATTGAGAAAGAAGATTGAAATCTCTGGCTTTAATTGGAGATCTTTTTATTTCTCCTCCCAGTTTTTGCTGCATTTATTTTGAACTTTGTTATTAGGTTTAGGATTATGTCTTTTTCATGAATTGACCCCTTTATCATTATGAAATAATCATCTTTATTACTGGTAATATTTTCTACTCTGAGATTTACTTTGTCTGATATGAATATAGCCACTATAGCTTACTTTTTATTTGTATTCATATGTGGTATCTTTTGTCATTCTTTTACTTTTACCCTATCTGTGACTTTATATTCCAAGTATATTTTTTGTAATTAGGTCTTAAATTTTTTCATTATCTATTTGACAGTTTCTCCTTTCTAATGGGGGTATTTGGACCATTTACATTTAATGTGATTATTTTATGATTAGGTTTAAGTCTATCAACTTGCTGTCTGTTTAATAATTTTCTCATCTTTTCATTCTCTTTTACTATTATCTTGTCTTTTTAGAATTACTTGTATATTTCTTAAAAATTCCATTTTATCTCTTTTCTTGCTCTATTAACTTCATATTTTAAATTTTGCTATATGAATGGTTGCTTTAGTGTTTATAGTACATAGCTTTAAATTACTGCAAACTGCCTTCAACTGATAATATACTACCTTATATATTACGAACCTTAAAATAATATATTTCAATTTCTCTCCTTCCAATTTTGTGTTATTTTCTCAAATAGTTAATGTCTATATAGATTATAAGCCTGATGCTACACTGATTTATTTTTATTTTTATTTTTGAGACAGAGTCACACTCTGTTGCCCAGGCTGGAGTGCAGTGGTGTAATTTCAATTCACTGCAGGCTCTGCCTCCTGGGTTCAAGTGATTCTCTTGCCTCAACCTTGAGAGTAGCTGGGATTACAGGCATCTGCCACCACACCTGGCTAATTCTTGTATTTTTTAATAAAGACAGGGATCACCATATTGGCCAGGCTGGTCTTGAACTCCTGACCTCAAGTGATCCACCTACCTCAGCCTCCTAAAGTGCTGGGATTATAGGTGTGAGCCACCTCATGTGGCCTACATTGATGTTTTTATTTAAACAGTCAATTCTCTTGTAAAGCATTTAAATAACAAGAAAAAAGGAATATATTTACTGATGTAGTTACCTTTTCTTATGTTCTTTATTCTTTTTGTGTAGCTGTATATTTCCATCTGGTATAATTTTCCTTCTGCCTGAAAGACTGCCTTCTATAGTTCTTGTAGTATGAGTCTGCTGGAGATGAATTTATTCAGCTTTAATATTTCTAAAAAAGTCTTGATTTCACTTTCATTTTTAAAAGCTGTTTTCAGTGGAAATAGTTCTAGTTTTACCCTTTGCCCCCACTACTTTAAAGAGATTGCTTTTCTATCTTGCTTGCATTGTTTATGATGTAAAATCTGCTGTCATCTTATTTTTGATTCTCTGTATATAAAGTGCTTTTTATTCTTGCTGCTTTTGAGAATTTTTTCATCACTGATTTAAAGTGTTTGGTTACAATGTACTTTAGTTTTTCTCAAATTTTTAACATTTTGTGTTAATTGGACTTCTTGAATTTTGGATTTATAATTTAATCAAATATTAATAATTTTAGGTCAATATTTATTCAACTTTTCTGACTTACTTCATTCTCAGTTCAAGAACTCCAGTCACATGTACATCAGACTGCTAATGTCTCCCAGTTCACCATTGCTTTTTTCTTTTAAAATAAATGTTATTGTGTATATTTAAGGTATATAACATGGTATAATGGAATATATGTAGGTAGCAAATTGCTTACTATAGTAAAGCAATTAACATATATATCAGGTTGCATAATCATTTTCTATATGTAGCAAGATTAGCTAAAATTTACTCAATTAGCAAAAATCCTGAATATTACATTTTAACTATAGTCCTTATGTCACACGTTAGAGCTCTAGGCATTCATCTTACACATCTGACACTTCGTATTCTTTTACCTACATCTCTCCATTTCTTCTCTAACTCCTACCCCTGATAACAGCTGTTTTGTTCTCTATTTTTGTATATTTGACTTTTCTTTTTTTAGATTTCACATGTAATGAGATCATGCAGTATTTATCTTTCTCTGTCTGCCTTATTTGACTTAGCACAATGTCCTCCAGATTCATCCATGTCGTGGCAAATGGCAAGATCTTCTTTTTAAAGGTTTGGCTATTGTGAATAGGCATTGAACTTGGGAATACAGATATCTTGAAAAGGTGGTGATTTCATTTCCTTTGGACATGTACCCAGAAGAGAGATTGCTGGGTCAGTTGATGGTTCAATTTGCAATTTATTTAGGAACTTCTATACTGTTTTCTGTAATGGCTAAACCAATCTCCATTTCCACCAATGGTGTACAAAGATTCCATTTTTCTCTACACCCTCACCAGCACTTGTTACTTCTTGTCTTTTTAAAATAGTAGTTTTTATGCTATTGAGTTCTATGGGTTCTTTATAACTTTGGCTTTTAACCCCTTTTCAGATCTATGGTTTGCAAGTATTTTTTTTCTAATCCATAGGTTCCTTTTAATTTTACTGATTGTTTCCTTTGAACAGAGCACCACATCTGGCTATTTTTTTGGTATTTTTGGTAGATACAGGGTCTTTCCATGTTTCTCAGGTTAGTCTTGAACTCCTGAGCTCAAGCAATCTTCCCACCTCCACCTCCCAAAATTCTGGGATTACAGGCATGAGCCATTGCACCTGGCCAGGGTAGTCTGAGTTTTTGATATGATATCCAAAAAATTATTGCCAAGGTCAATGTCAGAGTTTTCTCCTGTGTTTTCTTCTGGGAATCTTACAGTTTCAGGTCTTAAATTGAGGTCTTTTGCCTATTTTGAGTTAAATTTGTGTAGGGTGTAAGATATGGGTCTAATTTTATTCTTTTGCATGTGGAAATTCAGTTTTCCCAGTGCCATTGATAAAAAAGACAATTTTTCTTGTTGTGTCCTGTTGGTGAACACGTTTGGATTTATTTATGGGTCCTCTATTCTATTCCACTGATTTATAAGTATTGTTTTTATGCCAGTACCGTGCTGTTTTGATTACTAAAGCTTTGTAATATAATTTAAAATAAGGAAGTGTGATGCCTCCAGTCTTTTTTTGTTGTGGTTGTTTAAGATAGATTGTTCCTCTGTCGCCCAGGCTGGAGTGCAGTGGAGTGATCTGAGCTCCCTGCAACCTCCACCTCTGCAGTTCAAGTGATTCTACTGTTTCATCCTCTCTAGTATTTGGGATTACAGGCAGGTGCCACCACACCCAGCTAATTTTTATATATTTAGTAGAGATGGGGTTTCATCATGTTGACCAGGATGGTCCTGACCTCAAGTGATTCACCTGTCTCAGCCTCTCAAAGTGCCAGGATTACAGGTGTGAGTCACTGTGCCTGGCCCAATCTTTTTTTTTTTTTTTCTTTCTCAGAACTGCTTTGGCTATCTGGGGTCTTTTGTGGTACCATATGAATTTTAAGATTTTCCCCCCATTTTTGTGAAGAATGCCATTGGGGTTTTGATAAGGATTGCATGGAATCTGTAAATTGCTTTGGGTAGTACGGATATTTTAACAATATTAATTATTTGCTTTTCTCTTTCTTTCTTTTTCATTTCTTTATTTTAATTCTCTGTTTATTCTGTGAATTATTTTGGATAGTTTCTACTGTTATGGCTTTAAGTTTATTTATCTTTTCTTCTGAAATGCCTAATCTGTCATTAATCTCAATGGATATATTTTCTTCTTGAATGTTGTAGTTTTATCTCTGAAAGTTCAATTTAGGCCTTTAAAAAAAATCTTCCATGTCTCTACTTAATTTTTTTAACCTGTGTAATTTAGTTATCAGCTATTTCAGTGTGTTTATCTACTAAATCTAAAAATGTATCAGCTCCGGATCAGTTTTTTTGTTTTTTTCTTTCTATATATTTATTTTTATTATTTTTTTAAAATTGTACTTTAGGTTCTGGGGTACACGTGCAGATCATGCAGGATTGTTGCATGGGCACACACATGGCAATGTGGTTTGCTGCGTCCATCCCCCTGTCACCTACATCTGGCATTTCTCCCCATGTTATCCCTCCCCTACCTCCCCACCCCCCACCATCCCTCCCTTGCCCCCAACAACAGACCACAGTGTGTGATGCTCCCCTTCCTGTGTCCATGTGTTCTCATTGTTCAACACCCACCTCTGAGTGAGAACATGTGCTGTTTGATTTTCCATTCTTGTGTCAGTTTGCTGAGAATGATGGTTTCCAGATTCATCCATGTCCCTACAAAGGACTCAAATTCATCATTTTTTATGGTTTCATAGTATTCCATGGTGTATTTGTGCCACATTTTTCTTGTCCAGTCTATTGTTGATGGGCATTTAGGTTGGTTTGAGGTCTTTGCTATTGTAAACAGTGCCGCTATGAACATAACTGTGCATGTGTCTTTGTAATAGAATGGTTTATAATCCTTTGGGTATATACCCAGTAGTGGGATTGCTGTGTCAAATGGAATTTCTACTGTGTCAAATGGAATTTCTTCTTCTAATTCCTTGAGGAAGCACCACACTGTCTTCCACAATGCTTGGACTAATTTACACTCCCACCAACAGTGTAAAAGTGTTCCTGTTTCTCCACATCCTCTCCAGCATCTGTTGTCTCCAGATTTTTTAATGAACGCCATTCTAACTGGCATGAGGTGGTATCTCAATGTGGTTTTGATTTGCATTTCTCTAATAATCAGTGATGATGAGCATTTTTTCATATGTTTGTTGGCCTCATATATGTCTTCTTTTGAAAAGTGTCTGTTCATATCCTTGACCCATTTTTGGATGGGTTTCTTTGTTTTTTTCTTGTAAATCTGTTTTAGTTCTTTGTAGATTCTGGATATTAGCCCTTTGTCAGATGAGTAAGTTGCAAAAATTTTTTCCCATTCTGTTGGTTGCCGGTTCACTCTAATGATGGTTTCTTTTGCTTTACAGAAGCTTTAGAGTTTAATTAGGTCCCATTTGTCTATTTTGGCTTTTGTTGCCAATGCTTTTGGTGTTTTAGTCATGAAGTCCTTGCCTATGCCTATGTCCTGAATGGTTTTGCCTAGGTTTTCTTCTAGAGTTTTTATGCTCGTAGGTCTTATGTTTATACCATCTGGAGTTAATTTTAGTGTAAGGTGTCAGGAAGGGGTTCAGTTTCTGCTTTCTGCACATGGCTAGCCAGTTTTTCCAACATCATTTATTAAACAGGGAATCCTTTCCCCATTGCTTGTTTCTGTCAGGTTTGTCAAAGATCAGATGGTTGTAGATGTGTGGCGTTGCCTCTGAGGACTCTGTTCTGTTCCACTGGTCTACATCTCTGTTTTGGTACCAGTACCATGCTGTTTTGATTACTGTAGCATTGTAGTACAGTTTGAAATCAGGTAGCATGATGCCTCCCACTTTGTTCCTTTTGCTTAGGATTGTCTTGACTATGCGGGCTCTCTTTTGGTTCCATATGAAGTTTAAGGTGGTTTTTTCCAGTTCTGTAAAGAGGGTCATAGGTAGCTTGACGGGGATAGTATTGAATCTATAAATTACTTTGGGCAGTGTGGCCATTTTCACAGTATTGATTCTTCCTAACTATGAGCATGGAATGTTTTTCCATCTGTGTCCTCTCTTATTTAGTTGAGCAGTGGTTTGTAGTTCTCCTTGAAGAGGTCCTTTACATCCTTTGTTAGTTGTATTCCTAGGTATTTGATTCTCTTTATAGCAATTGTGAATGGCAGTTGATTATTGATTTTGCTCTCTTTAAGTCTGCTATTGGTGTATAGGAATGCTTGTGATTTTTGCACACTGATTTTGTATCCTTGAGACTTTGCTGAAATTGCTTATCAGTTTAGGGAGATTTTGGGCTGAGAAATGGGGTCTTCTAAATATACAACCATGTTGTCTGCCAACAGAGACAATTTGACTTCCTCCTTTCCAAATTGAATACCCTTTATTTCTTTTTCTTGCCGGATTGCTCTGGCTATAACTTCTAATACTATATCGAATATGAGTGCTGAGAGAGGGCATCCTTGTCTAGTGCCGGATTTCAAAGGGAATGCTTCCAGTTTTTGTCCATTCAGTATGATATTGGCTGTGGGTTTGTCATAAATAGCTTTTACTATTTTGAGATGCATTCCATCAATACCTAGTTTATGGAGAGTTTTCAGCATAAAGCGCTGTTGAATTTTGTCAAAGGCCTTCTCTGCATCTATTGAGATAATCATGTGGTTTTTGTCTTTGGTTCTTTTTATGTGGTAGATTACATTTATAGACTTGTGTATGTTGAACCACCCTTGCATCCCCAGGATGAAGCCTAATTGATAATGACGGATAAGCTTTTTGATGTGCTGTTGCAATTGGTTTGCGAGTATTTTATTGAAGATTTTTGCATCTATGTTCATCATGGATATTGGCCTGAAGTTTTCTTTTTTGTTGAATGTCTGCCCGGTTTTGGTATCAGGATGATGTTGGTCTCATAAAATGATTTGAGAAGGATTCCCTCTTTTTGAATCGCTTGGAAGAGTTTCAGAAGGAGTGATACCAGCTCCTCTTTGTATGTCTGGTAGAATTCAACTGTGAACCCGTCTGGACCTGGACTTTTTTTGGTTGGTAGGCTATTAATTGTTGTCTCAACTTCAGCCCTTGTTTTTGGTATATTCAGGGTTGTGACTTTTTCCTGGTTTAGGCTTGGGAGGGTGCAAGTGTCCAGGAATTTATCCATTTCTTCCAGGTTTACTGTTTTATGTGCATAGAGTTGTTTGTAGTAATCTCTGATTGTAGTTTGTATTTCTGTGGAATCTGTGATGATATCTCCTTTAACGTTTTTTATCACATCTATTTGATTCTTCTCTCTTTTCTTTTTTAATAATCTGGCTAGTGGTCTGTCTATTTTGTTGCTCTTTTCAGAAAACCATCTCCTGGATTTATTGATTTTTTGAAGGGTTTCTTGTGTCTCTATCTCCTTCAGTTCTGCTCTGATCTTAGTTATTTCTTGTCTTCTGCTACTTTTGAGTTTTTTTGATCTTGCTCTAACTCTTTAAATTTTGATGATAGGGTGCTGATTTTAGACCTTTCATTGCTCCTCATGTGGGCAATTATTGCTATAAATTTTCCTCTAGACACTGCTTTAAATTTGTCTCAGAGATTCCGGTACGTTGTGTCTTCATTCTCCTTTGTTTTGAAGAACATCTTTATTTCTGCCTTCATTTCATGGTTTATCCAGTCAACATTCAAGAGATAGTTGTTCAGTTTCCATTAAGTTATGTGGTTCTGAGTTAGTTTCTAAATCCTGAGTTCTAATTTGATTGCACTGTGGTCTGAGAGACTGTTTGTTATGATTTCCAATTTTGCATTTGCTGAGGAGTGATTTACTTCCGATTATGTGATCAATTTTAGAGTAGGTGTGATGTGGTGCTGAGAAGAGCGTGCAGTCTGTAGATTTGGGGTGGAGAGTTCTGTGCATGTCTATTAGGTCTGCTTGGTCCAGATCTGAGTACAAGTCCTGGATATCCTTGTTAATTTTCTGTCTTGTTGATCTGTCTAGTATTGACAGTGGGGTGTTAAAGTCTTCCACTATTATTGTGTGGGAGTCTAAGTCTCTTTGTAGTTCAATAAGAACTTGCTTTAGGTATCTGGGTGCTCCTGTATTGGGTGCGTATATATTTAGGATCATTAGCTCTTCTTGTTGCATTGATTCTTTTACCATTATGTAATGCCCTTCTTTGTCTCTTTTGATCTTTGTTGGTTTAAAATCTGTTTTATCAGAGACTAGGACTGCAACTCCTGCTTTTTTTTTGCTCTCTATTTGCTTGATAAATCTTCCTCCATCCCTTTATTTTGAGCCTTTGTGTGTCCTTGCATGTGAGATGGGTTTCCTGGATAGAGCACACAGATGGATTTTGACTTTTTATCTAGTTTGCCAGTCTATGTCTTTTGATTGGGACATTTAGCCCATTTACATTTAAGGTTAATATTGTTAAGTGTGAATTTGATCCTGCTATTTTGAAGCTAGCTGGTTCTTTTGTCCATTAGTTGATGCAGTTTCTTCATTGTGCTGATGCTGTTTACCATTTGGTACATTTTTCGAGTGGCTGGTACTAGTTGTTCCTTTCTATGTTTAGTGCTTCTTTCAGGAGCTCTTGTAAGGCAGACCTGATGGTGACAAAATCTCTCAGCAATTGCTTGTCCATAAAGGATTTTATTTCTCCTTTGCTTATGAAGCTTAGTTTGGCTGGATGTGAAATTCTGGGTTGAAACATTTTCTTTAAGGATGTTGAATATTGGCCCCCAATCTGTTCTGGCTTGTAGGGTTTGTACCAAGAGATCCGCTATGAGTCTGATGGGCTTCCCTTTGTGGGTAACCGGACCATTCTCTCTGGCTTCCCTTAGCATTTTTTCCTTCATTTCAGCCCTGGTGAATCTGACAATTATGTGCCTTGGGGTTGCTCTTCTTGAGGAATATCTTTTTGGTATTCTCTGTATTTCCTGGACTTGAATATTGACCTGCTTTGTTAGGTTGGGGAAGTTCTCCTGGATAATATCCTGAAGAGAGTTTTCAAGCTTGGATTCATTCTCTCCATCATCTTCAGGTACACTGATGATGTGTAGATTAGGTCTTTCATGTAATCCCATATTTCTTGAAGGCTTTGTTCATTTCTTTTCACTCCTTCTTCTCTTTTCTTGCCTTCTTGTTTTATTTCATTGATTTGATCTTCAATCTCTGATATCCTTTCTTCTGCTTGACCTATTCAGCTATTGAAACTTGTGTATGCTTCATGAAGTTCTTGTGCTGTGTTTTTCAGCTCCATCAAGTCGTTTATGTTGTTCTCTAAGCTGTTTATTCTAGTTAGCATTTCATCAAACCTTTTTTCTAGATTCTTAGTTTCTTTGCATTGGGTTAGAATATGTTCTTTTAGCTCAGAGAAGTTTGTTATTATCCACCTTCTGAAGCCTGTTTCTATCAGTTCATTAGACTCATTCTCCATCTAGCTTTGTTCCTTTGCTGGTGAGGAGTTGTGATCCCTTGGAGGAGGAGAGACATTCTGGTTTTGGGTGTTTTCATCCTTTTTGCACTGATTTCTTCCCATATCTGTGGATTTATCTACCTGTGGTCTTTGTAGTTGGTGACTTTCGGATGGTGTCTCTGAGTGGACGTACTTTTTGTTTATGATGACATTATTTCTTTCTGTTTTTTAGTTTTCCTTCTAACACTCAGGCCCCTCTGCTGTAGGACTGCTGGAAGTCCACTCCAGACCCTGCTTGCCTGGAGATCGCCTGCAGCAGCTGCAGAACAGTAAGGGTTCCTGCCAGTTTCTTTTTCTCTTATCTTTGTCCCAGAAGAATACTCACCAGATGTCAGCCTGAGCTCTCCTTTATGAGGTGACTCTTTGGATATACCGGGGTTAGGGAGCTGCTTGAGGAGACAGTCTTACCCTTATTGAAGCTCAAGTGCTGAGTTATGAGCTCCGTTGTTCTGTTCAGAGCTGCTGGGCGGGTAAGTTTATGTCTGCTGCAGTGGACCTCATAACTGCCATTTTTCCCTGGTGCTCTGTCCCAGGAAGGTGCGGCTTTTTAAAATAAGTTTCTGATGTGCTGCTGCCTTTTTTCAGAGCTACCCTGTCCAGCAAGGAGGTAGCCTAGTCACAGTTGGCCAGCAGTGGCGTTACTGAGCTGCTCTGGACTTCCTTGCAGTTTTCTTTATAGGGGTGCAGTTAGAACTGCCTCAGTGATGGCAGTCTGCCTCAGTAATGGTGGACTGCCTCTATAATGGCAGACTGCCTTGGTAATGGTCAACTGCCTTGGTAATGGTGGATTCTCTTGGTAATGGTGGACTGCTTCAGTAATGTTAGAATGCCTCAGTAGTGGCAGATGCCCCAGTAATGACGGATGCCCTTTCCCCAACAGAGCTGGACTGTCCTGGGTCCAGCTGCTCTTGCTACGAAAGGCTCAATTCAGAGCATTTCAGATTGTTGGTCTTTGTGGGGGTGGGACCTGCTTAGCCAGATCACCTGGCTCCCTGTTTCAGCCCCCTTTTTTTTCAGTTGAATGGGCGGCTCTGTCTCCCAGGCATTCCAGACACCAGTTTAAACAGCCACCCAGATTTGTGTGAGTTTTTGTGTGGAGACTCTGGGTCAGTTTTGAATGATTAATCTTTCTTCTTATTGGGAGTCATATTTTCCTGCTGCTTTTGCCTTGTAATCTTTTATTGTTATATCAGACAGTGAAGTGTACCTTATTGGTTACCAGAGAGTTTTCTATTTCTATGGATATTCTTGAGCTTTTTTCTTAGGATCCAGTTAAATTAATTGACATTTTGATCTTTTCAGATCTTGCTTTAAAAATTTAATGAGTAGGAATGGATTCTCCATTACTGAGGCAAGAGCCTCCTCTGTACTCTACCTATCCCCCTTGAATCCTGAGATTTGCTATGTGCTTTAGCTGACCCTATGTGTCAGGCACTGATTTTGCTCACTGTTTTTTGTTCTTTCCCTGTCATTTCCCCACATACATGTGCCACTTGTACTCAGCTGAATACTGAAGGGCATCTTCTGTAGATCTTTAAGGAGTTCTCTCCATGTGCAGTTTTCTCCTTTTTAGGGATTTGTCCTGCAAATTCTAGCTGCCTTGATCTCTTCAGACTCTCAGCACTGTCTCTTCAACTTAGGGGGTCTGCTGGGCTTCACCTGGGTTCCACATTCTTGTATAGGAGCTGAGAAACCCTCTCTATGCAGTAAATTGGGGGAAATGGTAGGACTCACTTGTTTGTTTCCTGCTTCTCAGGAAACATTTTTTCTCACTGTTCTTCATTGTATAATGTTAAGTGATTTGAATATTTTGTTTCATGTATTTTGAAAACCTTATTTTACATGTTTTATATGTTTTGGTTGTTTCAAACAGGAAAGGAAACTTTTCCCCTGCTACTCCATAGAGGTATACATGAAAGTTTAGGCACCATTGTTTTGAATGGCTTAGTCATTTAGTTGCTGTGAGACCTTAGATACATTTCTTTGGTACTTTGAGTTTTAATTTTTTTGTCATTAAAACTAGGAAAATATCAGAGCTTTCTTGACAGAAATAAATGATAACATTTAAGTTCTGTCAAACATGGTGTTGGGTATATAGTTAGTATTTAATATATCTATATTTTTGTGTCCCTTCTCACTTCTCTTTCTTCATGATAGTGTGGAAAAAATACTCATTGAGTTCATTAAATTAGTTTGGTGATTCCAAATTCAATTCACTGTTCTCATGAAGATTAAAGAATGCCCATTCTGTTGAAAACTGTCCAAACATCGTTTCTTTCTAAGTGCCCAAAGGCAAATGAATCATCCAGTTCTATTGCTCAGATTTGTCTAACTTTTCTGGGGATATTGATTAATCTTATGCTGTTAGTGTGAATATAAAGAAACACAAGTGGGGTTCACTGAATAATCCAGTTTTTGATCCCTAACACATGTCTTCCTTTTCTCTTGTACAAAATGATAGTTTGCAAGTGTTTAAAAATTATTTTTTTACACATGGCTGTACTATCATGTGGCGAGATTGGGGTTATCCAGAAATTTCAGGTTCTGATCTGTAAGAATTCACTTGATCACACTACATTTATCTTTGAGGAGAGACATGTAGACAGAGCAATAGTATTTAAAGATATTATTTGCATATACCATATGGTACTTAATCTAAATACATATATACATATACATACACACACCTATATGTATTTAAGTTTTACTAAATTCCTTACATACTACCTATGGTTAAAATTTGAGTTTTAGCTGTAGACTCATAAAACTTGTTCTGAGGCAGCTATTGCAACCATTGCATTTTTTTTCTCTGAGAATTAATAGTTAATTTTAGAAAGAGTAATTGGATCTGTTATCTATGTTCCTCCAATTTTCCTAATAACTTTATCAAATTAATCTTCCATAATCACTGCTTTCATGCTGTCATTCCCCTTTCTCAGAAAAAGTTTAGAAAGTCTGAGTTCTTATCGGCTTACAAGGGAACCAGTTCACTTTCTTTCAATTCTCTACCCACATAGTTCTCATCCATCATATAAAAGCCTACTTCCTTTTACTTTCTTGTGTGAAGACTCCAAATAGGTCAGAACTTTCTCTTGCTGATTCCTCTAATCTGTCCCATTCCTTCTCAGTGTTTTCTCATGTTTGTTTCTGGCTCTGACTGCAAATTTATTTCTTACTTTTTCCCTTAGGTAGATTATCTTAACTTCCTTAATGAAAACTTCTATGATTCCAGCACACACTGATACCTCCTTTCTCTATATATCTAAGAATATTTAGTTATAGAATGATAGCCAATGCTACAATATTGTGTTGAAACCGTCTGGCCTAAACCTTTATGTTTAGGTAGGGGAAATTAAAGTTCGAGAAGTTGGTTATTGGCTCAGGCTCACACAAGGAACTAGTCATGGAGCCTGAACTAGAATTCAAATCCAGACATGGTGTCTGGAGCCTGTAATCCCAGCTACTCATTTAGGGCTGCAGTGAGCTATGATGGTGCCATGCACTCCAGCCTGGGTATCAGAATCAGACCTTGTCTCAAAACAAAACAAAACAAAACAAAACAAAACAAAACAAAACAAAAAAATACCCATTAGGATTCTTATATTTTGGATTACTGTACTTTCAAAACTGTTTGTATTCATTTGTTTATCCATTCAAAAATACAGACAGTGTACCTTCTTTGATCCAATCTTTTAATCTACACAATAACACTAAGAGATAGACAATGTCATGCTGACTTGACAGACAGGGACTGATCTAAGGCATCAGAGAAGTAAACGTCAGAGTTGGGATTCAAACCCCAGTAGTTGGGAACTAGGACCTGTGTGTTTAATCACCATGTGACACTGCTTGTCTTTGCTGCAGGTCTAGATCCCTGGCTACTTTTTATGTACATGAAGGATGAGGTCATGCCACATACTTCTGGGCCTCTGTTGTCTTCCAGATAGGAAATAAGCACACAGTGTGCCTAAATATTTGTTGATTGACTGGTGTCTGACTCCACAAATTGCTCATTAAGACAGTTCCCAAATCTGAATCAACATTACCCACAGTCATACATTTTAAGAAATTACTTGAATTAAGATAAAACTGTGTCTGTATACAGAAATTAAAATGTGAGGTAATCATGCAGATAATTAAGGCAATGTCTCACTTTTTCCTTCAATAATCTTCCTTTTATTCTTTGTTTGTCTTTGTTAGTGCAGCACTGTAGTTCAAACCACTTGACCTGCACCAGTCATTTAGGTTTTGTCACAAAGTCAGGCAACTATGTAGAGAATTTGGATGGCAGAGCCAAAGTCAATTCTTTCAGCCTCTTGACTGAGTTAGATTCATTCTTACCATACAGTTCAGGGCTATCAGTGGGTTTCTACACATTCTGGTTTGTGTAGAATTTGTCCAGTGATCTCCGTACTTCATTGTTTCATATGAAATGTGTATATTCCAGAAAGTAGAATAAATCTATATGTTAATATCGATATTTCCAGAAATGTGTTCCTGGATAAATTACACAGCCAGCTACAGTGCCTGGAATTAAATGAAGATCACAGACTCACCAGAAAAACAAATTCCTTTTTGCAGTCAGGTCATTCCAGACCAAAAATCCTCAAATCCTTATTGTCAGTAAGTATAGTATATCATAATAGGATAATGATTTGGGATGCAAGGCATCAATATAAAATAGATAAGATTATTATTATTATATTTAACAAGAGAAATATAAGGTTGATATGCTTTTATTCTTTAAGTAAATGCTGGTGAGCTTACTAGGTTTATATGATCAACTGGTAGGACTTACTGAAATGAAAATCAGTAGTATAAATTCTAGTTTTACTTGATATTGCTATAGACGTATAGTGGTGAGAAGTTCTGTAAGTTCACTGATTGTTATCTTTTTCTCTCACAGACAGATGAGTAATAAAATTATTTTTGAAGTAGAAACAAATGACTGTGTTAGGAACAGAGTTGTTGACTCATAATAGAGTCTGGACAACCAGCCCAATTATTGTTTTGAGTTTTAACCTGAATTTATTTTAAAAGAGATAATGGTTCACAACTCTTTTCTGTTCTAGGAAAAAAGTGAAGAAAAGGGCTTTTTATATCTCCCCCATTTATTTATTTTAGAATAATTATTTAGATGTCATGTTTACTATTAGCATTGCCATTTGGAGCTATTTCCAGTTTTAGTTCAATTTCCATCTATTAGAAGTAAAGATAGAACAGTTTTTACCCCCTGATGGAAATGAAAAATGGTGACTGTTAATGTCTTTTAGCACAATAACCATGCTTGTTATGATGATTTAGCTGAATTCACTGGAACAGATATAATGGCTAACTTTAGCTGTGTCTACAGAATGGCAGATGCAGATCATTTGCTGAAAAATACTGTAATAGTGCTCTGTACATCTCTGTTGATTTTTATTGTAAACAATAAAATATATCATTAAAGGAGGCTACTACTTGATTTTTATGAACATCATTTGATCAACTTGACCTGGGATTATAAAATGCAGATGTACACTTGGGTTTCAACAAATTGAGTGCTTGCTCTCTCTCTCTCTTTTTCTTTTCCTAGTTGAATATTTCCATTTATGTTACTTGGGAAAAGATTGCCACCATAATATGAAGCATCATTACTAAATCTAAACGATGCTCAATTAGGAAGGAGCCATGAAAGGTAAAGGAGAATAATATTAACAAGAGAAACTCAGCAAGAAGCTTGGCAGGCAGTTTAGGAAGAAACCCTAATCAGTGCATTAGATCTATTTCATCTAATCAGTGATGGTAGTTTACTTGAATGAGGCCTACTAAGTACTTGGCACAGATCTGGATAACATAATGCAAAACAAAGACAGACTGAAAGTGGCTTCAAGGGCTCTAGAGGAGGGATCACATTTCTGCTGTGAAAAAATAACACAAAAGCCTGAGACCTTTTTTTAAGGCTACCTGGACACACTTCTCTCATTGTGGAAATAAATACATGTGGATAGCTCTGGTATATGTTCATGATTATTTCTGTGCCATGTAGAAAAGTAGAAAAGGGTGATGCATAGCAGTTTAGTGACTTTACTGTATGACATCATGGGATTCAAAATTGATCAATGGAGGCTACCTTGCTAACAAGTCAAAATGCTACAATTGGCTGTGCTGTGGCTGGGTTAGTTCAACTTTCTGACAAAAGAATGAGCTAGCAATTTGGGTTCTGAGGTTATCGTGGTCAGCGCCATATTGTGGTTTATTCCTAACCTACTACTTAATGAATCGGAGCTCCAGCCGAGAAGCTGTGATAATGACACCATTTGCAGACACTTTTGGACCTTTTCTTTTTTCTTTTCTTTTCTTTTCTTTTTTTTCCTTTCTTTTCTTTTCTTTTCAAGACACAGTCTTGCTTTGTCATAGGCTGGAGTGCAGTGTTGTGATCTTGGCTCACTGCAGTCTCCACCTCTGGGTTCAAGCAATTCTCCTGCTTCATCCTCCGGAGTAACTGGGACCACATGTGCATGCTTCCGTGCCCGGCTAATTTTTTGTATTTTAGTAGAGATGGGGTTTCACTGTGTTGCCCAGGCTAGTCTTGAACTCCTGAGCTCAGGCAGTCCACCTGCCTCAGCCTCTCAAAGTGCTAGAATTACAGATGTGAGCCACCATGCCTGGCCAGGACCTTTTTTTCAAGTATCCTTTGATCTGGATTACTGTGCTTTCATTTCTAAAGTATCTGCTTCAGCTCTGCTGCCACTGCTGTTGTTACACATTTTTGAGACTTTATCAGAGAGGGAGGCAACTGTTCCTGTAATCACGACTTTCAAGCATGATTCAGTTTTTCAATTCACTGGGTCCTACAATGTTTTGGAAGTTCCATGGCTATGTATTTTAATGTAAGGTTTTATCTACTCTATTGCTAAGGTGACATAAGACAGATTAGTAGTATTTGAGCCCCTTTAATTCCTTTTTGGACGTTCTCTCATTGGTAGAACCTTGCCCCACCTGGTCTTCTCTTCCAGCTATTGAGCTAGGTCAAGGAACCTCCTGAGATTTCTTGAGTGATTGATAACTCCATTGTGATTGGGAGAGTGGTGACTGAGTACTGATGCTGTCAAAATCCTTCTACCTGCTCTGTGGGCATTGACATTTTGTTGGCACTGTGATCTATTTACTCCCACAGGGAGTTGAAAACCCAGTAGTTATTTCAATTAATCTACTAATTAAACTACTCTGGTCTAGAAAATCAGTTTTTCAGAAAAGTGGCTTTCATCCTTTCATATAAAGATCTTAGTTTCTATGTGCATCAAACATTTAGGGAAAAATACCATTGACGTGAGATGTCTTATAATTATGGGGTTATTTGTTGGGCATCAATCATGTGTCAGATACTGTTCTAGCTCTGAGGATAAAGCGGTGAAAATCATAGTCAAAAATATATGCCTTGATAAAGCTTACATTCAATTAGAACGGGATGGGACAAATAATAAAATAAATGTAAAAAATAAGTGAAATACATATAAAAAGAACTACATGATGATAACTTTAAGCTGCCAAGTTGGTGATAAGTTGTTATGGCACCAACAGAAAACTACTACAATTGTGTGTATCCAACATTTCTTTATTCGTATTGCTCAGCAGTATTCTAGGTATCATTGTCTTAGTGAATTTATCATCTTTCCTATTTTTGAGCATTTAAGTTGATTTTAGTTGTTTAGCTATTATAAATAAAGCTATGGTGAACAAGAAACAATAAAATGTGTGGTACATTGGATGGTGGGTAAGTGTTACTGAGAAAAATAATGAACAGAAGGCCTTCATTGAGATGGTGACATTTGAGCAGAGGCCAGAAGAAAGTATGGAGTGAAGAGCCTCCCTAGATGGACACATAGAGAAACAGGTCCTGATTCCAGGAGTGTACCTGGCAAAGTGAGAGCAAGGAGTGTGGGGAGAGACCATGGAGAGACCAGTAGGAGATGAGGTCTGAGGGGGAACAGGAGAGGGCAGAGGTTGGAGATAGCTTCATTGTTGTTTTTGTGTACTTAGTTGATATATTTAAGTCTATTTTCCCAGTTGTAATAATGTGGCAACTGTGAAGGATTGGCTGCTCAAGGAAATTCGCAAATGAAAATTTTCACATATGTAAAATCAATCCACATACCAGTATCCCTGTAATAGACTATGCTGACAGATGTTTAGTAGGGAACAGAGAGCAAGTGGATAGCAAGTGTCCTTATGGGGAAGCATAAAAGCGAGGCCACCTGTGCCTCTCATTATGATGATTTGGTAGATAGTATTTTACCTTGTCTCCAAAAGACTGCAACTTGGCAACTGAGCAAGGACAGCTACTTGCGAATTTGCCAATACAAAATTGTTTAATGAAGTTTTCTTTTAAAAATTTTCTGTGTTTTGTCTTCATGCCTGAAGACATATCTAACAATTATTCTTTCAAATCTTGAAACAACAAATAAACCAAAACAAATAGTTTTGGGTGAGAATCTCAAAATAAATTGAGAAGAACAGTTCCCCTCAAAATAAATTGAGAGGAACAAGGTATTAAATTTTTAGCGAAAACATTGTATGTATGCATAGATAGAGTCAAATTGCTTTTATCTGTGTTCTTGTTTGTTGGTCAGCACAGTATCCAAATTTCATGGTAACAGACTGCATCCTTATAATTTTTTTCTAAGAAAACTCAGTGTTCCAGAAATTTCCTTTTTAGTTTTCAAATGTGCTTATTTATCTGGAACCCTAGCACTGAATAATCAATGTTATCATAGTAATTTAATGCTTTTCCCAACTTCCAGAAAAATTAACTTTATTTACCTATTTATTTAAATCAATTTCTATATAGAAAATATAATATTTTAACTTTCAAACATTTAAACGATACAGAGTTATAAGACTAAAAAGTGAAATTTCTTTATCATCTTTCCTTGTAATAACGACTTGATTCTCCAGGAGCACTAATCACAGTTTGGTATGCATCATTTTAGACCTCTGTTATTTATTAACCTACATATATCTGTACATTTACACGTATAAAGTGACAGATCATACTGTGAGTCATATCCTACAACTTGCCGTTTTTATTTATTGACAGGTCTCGGGGGACTTTCCATGCCACTATCCTACTTCTTTCTTTTTACTTGTTACATACTGTCCATAGAATATTCTATAAAACATTTCCATAGACACTTCTGTGGAATATTTTTAAAAATATATTTAATTGACGCATAGTAATTATATATGTTTATGGGGTACAGTATGATATTTTGATATATGTATACAATGTGTAATAATCAAATAAGGATATTGGGATTACCATCACCTCAAACATTTATTATATCTTTGTGCTGCGAACATTCAAAACCATCTCCTCTAGCTCTCTGAAAACATGAAATAAATTGTTACATGTAGTCACCCTACAATGCTATAGAACAGTAGAGCTTATTCTTCATGTCTAGCTGCAATTTTGTATCCATTAACCAAGCTCTACCTATCTCCTCCACCCCTACCCTTCCCAGTCTCTAGTAACCAGTATTCTATTCTCTACTTCTTTGAGATCATCTTTTTAAGCTTTTTATGGAACATTTTTCTATACTATTTATTTATACATCTTCATTTCATAAGGGGAATGTGTATTAAAAATAATATATAGTATATAATAAAAAATAAAATTTATTTATTTATTTTTAGAGATGATTGCTCTGTTGCCCAGCTGGAGTGCAGTGGTTAGATCATGGCTCACTGGAGTCTTGACCTTGTGGGCTTGGGATCTGCCCACCTCAGACTCCAAAGTAGCTAGGCCTACAGATCCATGGCACCATGTCCAGCTAATTGTTTTAATTTTGGTAGAGATGGGGTCTCACTATGTTATCTTCCCTAGGCTGGTCTCAAACTCTTGGCCTCAAACAATCCTCTTGCCTCAGTCTCCCAAAGTGTTTGGATTATAGGCATGAGTTATGACCCTCAGCCAAATTTTTGTTTTTACATACAGTGATCCTTCCTTATAGGTTCACCTTCTAATCAAGTGCACATATTTCTTGAAAACAGAAAGTTAAAAGGAAGAATTTATTAGTTGAAGGATATACTAATTGTCTACTTCCTAATGTAGGCTAGTTTAAAAATAACTGTGTTAACATAATAAATTCTCATGTTACAAATTCAAATACTAAAACAAGACATAATGTGAAAGTTAGTGACCTATTCATTCTCTAAACACTCTGTTTTACCTGCTGCAAAGGCAATTCCAATTAATATTATTTTGAGTAGTTCAAGAACAATTTTAAGAATGTATGTACACAAAGAATATGCACACAGAGACAGATACACATATGTATATTCATATTTACACAATGTAATTATATGTTGTATATTTACACAGACTAAGGATAGTTAATTTAGAAAACATTTAAAGTGATATGGTTTAGAAGCTAAACTTTGAAGTTAATTTTGCAGATTGTATACAGTGTTTTTCTTACTTTAAATTCTCCATGGTCTTCCAAGTTAATGCATTAAAAGAGCAGAACTATTATAAATAAATTTATTATTATGACAATTTCATATTTGCTCATAGGAATTGTACTACAAAATAATACACAATCTTAACATAGGTATTGTATTTGTATCTGATATTCCACCCTCACCATGATCTTGGATGGTTTAATTTTCTTGCTTACAAGCTTACCTGCTTGCCTATATCAGTGTAAATGAAATCGTAACTCCTCAATGAAATATTTTACATTTCCTCACCAAATGCCTGTCCTTGTGACAGCATTACACCCAGCCAACAGGTAATATTTTTGACGTTCTAAAGTGGCAGCTTTCTTTCTCTGGATTGCTCATTTCCAAAAGTGAATTTGTATATGCCTGGAATCCCAACTACTAAGGAGGCTGAGGCAAAAGAATAATTTGAGGTGGAAGTTGCAGTAATCTGAGATTGCACCACTGTACTTTAGCCTGAGTGATAGAGTGAAACTGTGTCTCAAAAATAACAAACAACAGCAACAAAAAAGAATAAAAGGTGAAAACAGAGAGAAAATTTCAGTTTAATGTTTATTAATGCAATTCCACAAATATACGCTAGACACCAAGGAGAATAAAAGGATGCACAAGAAGTATCAATGTCTTCAAGGAGCTTCCAATGTAGTTACAGAACTAAGAGCAAATATTACAGTGGCATAGATTATAATACATTGTACAAGAATGGCATGTGCAGAGCACTAGGCAAAAGGCTACAGGAGATATGAAGATGAATCCTCATCTTAAGGAGCTTAGTTTACACCAGTGAGGAGACTTAAGGCATATATACAAAATAACTTTCACATAAACAAGAATGTATTAACAGTCACAAGAGACAATATGATCAGTGTTCAAGGAAGGTAAACTCCTAATTGACCAAAAGAAGCAGGAAAAGATTTCAGAGAGGAGGTGGAATTAACAGTGTTCTTTGAAGGATGCATAGAAATTTGACAGGCTACTAAATATGCTCAAAAGGAACAGATGCATAAACATTGTGAATTATTTTGTTTGATAAAAAAATACTTGTATGTATGGATAGCTTTGAATAAAAAATAGTCAATGATATCTCCTCTGGTCTTTTACAGAAAAATGTAGACAATTACCCTTTTAGAGTCATAGTCATGACTGAAACAATGTCTAGATCTCTTGAGACTATGATTCAGTGATTCTCTAAGCCTGAACCCAAATAAAGTAAATATCGACTTATTTAAAATAAAATTTATGCCCATACCTAAAAAAGGTTGAAAAAAATCACATAAATGCCCATCTTAGTGGTAATAACTGTAACCATATTTTATTAAAATTTTTGAAGAAATTCATAAGTTGTGGATTGCGCATCCTCACTTTTCAGGTGAAGAAATGCTCAGCGGAGTTAAGTAATTGTCTTGAGTTCACACAACCATTAAGTGGAAGAATTAGGATTCCAAACCATGTCCTACTAACTCCAAAGATTCTTTTCCTTACTGCGGTTTAACACCATTTTCTTACCTTTTTACTGGAAGCATAACATAGAGTTAATATGGTTGTACTAGACTTCGTGTTTGCCGAAAACAAACAGTACTCTAGCTAATGTAAGTAGAAAAGTAACTTGTTAAAGGTGATTGGCTAGCTCACTGAATCTTTAGGAGAGCCAGGAGTCAAACTTGAAGGCTATGCATCCAGATAGGGCACCCAGCCCCATTGCGGCACTAATTTGGTTGGGGCCCCATGACTGCCACCTTTTTACACAGCTTTGCATAGGGTACTGCTGACACTGATTCCAGGTGCCAGTAAGACCTGGGCCACTGCTGCTCCTGGCTGCTAGATGTCTCTCCCTATGCCTCTCTTGCCAGAAGGAAGGAGTTCCATGTGGTGTCTCCTTTCTCCTTTCACTTTCTTCCAAATTGAAGTTGTAAGTGGGTGGATCTAATTGGCAGAGCCTACGTCACATGTCATAACAAATTACAAGAGGATCTGGGCAAACAAATATCCAGCTTCTAACTTGAGGAGAAGAGACTCAGATATTGAAAAAAAATTTCATATTGAAAGGATTTTCAAAAGATCCCGGATGGGTTAAAAATCAGTGGCCAGGGAAGGCCCATTTTGTATAGGATTCCAGCATTTGTTTATATTTTTCTTTATCTGTCTGAAATTCCCATCTGCCCTTTACTTCCTTGTTTTCTGAAGGTGACCTCATCAGCATTTCAATTCTAACATTATGCCGGCAATGACCCAGGCAGTAAAAAATATATCACCGAATTAATTTAGTGGAAACACTAAAACATTCATGGTCTTAAAATTTTAACAGAAGCCTGTGTTTTCTCCATTAAAAAAAATTAATCGGGTAGGATGTCTTTAATCAAAAGACAAATCAACTGGGTCACAAAAAAGACTAAATAATGGCATTGTTACTGTGCAAATCTGACTTTTGGCTGCTTTTTATAGGCCTAAAAAAAATATCAAAAGCAGTAAAAACTTATATTATTTCTGTCAGCAGTCCTTTTCATAAAATGTTGTGAAAACAATCTCTCTAAGAAGGAAGCAACATACTGAGCAACAAGCCTCAGTCACAGGAAGTTCATTTTTTCTTTGGCTTACAGCCCAATGCCATCAGAACTAATTAAAAACAGAGCCACGCTGGTATGGGGCTCAGTGTTTGGGTTTTACAATAACAGAATCACAAAGCGGGGGATGTCTAATGAGAATAGTTTCTGAGTTTGTTTTGTAGCATTGGGCAACTATGTCAATTACTGGAACTGCAGCTTAGGGCCAGCACCCATGCTGGGATGTGAGAGAGTCTTATTGCCTTACAGATTGAGCTTCCTCTTTGATACATGTGATATGCATGTCACTTGTATACTGGTGCTACTCCTTGGCTGCAGATTACATCAGAAAAGGCTCATCCCACCTAGCTCCTCTCATCTGAGGCCAGATCAAATGTTACCAGGCCCAGATTTCATCTGCCTTATTAGCTATACTCCAGTTAAAAAATAAAGCATGTCTTTTGGTAGAAAATTATTGGCAATGAAGGCTCTGACTTACACAGCCATATGTATGAGCTGCCAGAGAATTAATGTGGGGTTGGAGGGGAGCATAGAAAGACATACATTCCAAAGTAAAAATACAAGAGCAAAGTAGAACGGCTGAAATGTCTTTTTGCTTTACTGCATGTATAACAGGGATAAAAGCAAGATTTTTCACCCTTGCTTAAAGAATCAAAATTCACTCCACCCATACTCTAAAAGAGCCTTTATTTCTTATTCATGTATATGGTGATTATGGAGTATGATGGTCTGGTCATTTAAGAGATTGACTTGGAATAAAAAGATAGGAGAGTCATGGAAATAGCTGGCAGAACATAGAAAAGTATTTATCAGTAGAGTGCTTGCAACTCCATATGATTTTTCTTTTCCTTCATGCAAATCATAATTGAAGAACAATTCAGTGCCAAATGTAAGTACCATCAATGTATTGAAATAGAACTGCAGGGCTGGGCATGGTGGCTCCCTCCTGTAATCCCAGAGCTTTGGGAGGACAAGACTGGAGGACTGCTTGAGGCCAGGAGTCCTAGACATCTTGGACAACATTGCATCACTGTACTCTAACTGGGCAACAGAGTGAGACTCTGTGTCTAAAAGTAAAAGTAAAATAGAACTGCAATAAGAGCTTAACAAATTTTGGATCCACTTCTTTTGGTGTGGTTTAGTGCATTTAAAGACAGATGTGTTTATTTGTATTTCTGTTTCATTTACATTTTTTTCATAGTATGAAAACATATGTAGAGAAAAATCAATAAATACATAGTTCTAGTAGAGGAATTAAAATAAATATTGAGACATTAACTAATTAACTTGTATAATCAAGTAATTGGTCACCTCAATTATTAATGTCTCATGAAACATGTTCCTAGTTATATAAGATCTTCCTTTATGCTTTTTAAAGTTGTGAGCAGACAAGCTTATGACATGAGCATGCTACAAGAGCAAATTCTAAGAAGGCTGATAAACACATTCTAGTTCAGCAATATTTATATAAATTATTAAAAACATTTAATAATTTATATATTAATTCTCAATCTCAGTGGTGATTAGGCATAAAGAATGAGATTTTTTTAAGTATGTGCAATTAATATTGCTTTGCAAAGTAGAATATAATTTTATACTTTTTCTTTTCTTACTTTGTTCACTCTCTGGATTTTCAATCCATGTTAGTATTGGATATTCCCTCAATATCATGTATAGTGCACATCACAGAAACATGTATCTGCCTGAGAGTTATACATGACAAAACCTAATTGGCTGGGATTCCTTAATGCCTCTCTCTCCAGCACCTCCTCCTATTCCTCAAAAAGTGTTTCATCCCATGCTCCAGGATGTCTTTGATAGTGCATTGAGCTAGATATTCCATACCTATGCTCACAAGTATACTGGTTTCCAGAGGGCTCATTTAGCAAAACTCTAAGCTAGACATGGTGGCGCATGCCTGTAGCCCCACCTACTTGGACACTGAGGCTGGAGGAGTGCTTGAGCCCAGGAGTTTGAGACCAGCCTGGGCAACATAACAAGACCCTGTTGCTTACAAAAACCAAAAAACTGAAAACAAAACTCTGGACAGAAGCCTCCAAGCAGTCTGGAGAATGGCAACAACATTAGCATCCCAGAAGTGTCGTGCTGGAACACTTGGTGATGCTGTGGCCTAGAGAGTGATTAAGAAGTGGGACTTGGAACTCCAGAGCCTATTAATAATTGTGGTCCAGAGAAAGGGCAGTGGGGAAGGAAGGAAGGAGGAAAAGAGATGGGGACTGACAGAAAGTTTGGCAAGCAGAGACCTCTTCAAGTTGCATTCAGGTCCTGTGACTGGACCTGAATGTGATGGGACAGTCTCTAAAACCATACTCTGTTCAAATAGAAATGGATGACGTCAAGTCTGTTGTCACAGCAGGATTTACAAGGGGGTGGTGTTTGCAATCTAAATTCTGCAGAAGTGGAACATTGAAAGTCACTGGTTGTAATGTAAATTTAGAACATCAACAGCATGAATGAAAGAGACTTAATTTTTTCCCCTTCTCTAACTATGAAAAGTGATTAGAGAACATGATGTGTTGGGGAAAGGCGTGAAGAGTTTGGGTGATTTTAGAGTTTTTACTTTAGTTCCTGTTTATACTCAACTTCATATATAAATAAATTCTGTTTATATAAGTGATTTTGTAGAGCAGCCCCAGTACCTTGTATAATTCTCTCAATGCAAACATTGATTTTATGATCTATGGCTTATAGTGTCATAACCACTGAATGGTGAGGGAAGAGAAATTATATTTAATTTGGTATCTGTTACATGTCAGATCCTTTATGCCATATCTAATTTATTTCTCAATAATGCCCCAAAATGTGAAGTAATAATTATTTTTCACAACTAAAGAAACTGAGTCTAAGATGGAATTAAGATTAACACCATAAAATTTGTTTTAAAGAAAACCATTTTCTTTGCTCCAGAGGCAATGATTTTTTCCATTCCACCACATATTATTTATGTGTTTATTATATTTCTTATGGAATTTGATAATCATTGCAATCCAATGGCAGTCCAAAAGGATGTATTAATATCTTTGAGGTATCTACTACTTAAATAGGAAATTTATCTTCCTAACAAAAATAAAAAATACATTGTTGACTAATGCACACATGATGTTGACTACACTAGCATTGTTGACTAATGCACACATGATGTTGACTACACTAATGTATATTTGTGAAATGCTTCCCCATATACATGGCAGGTTCACCAACATAATTCGTCTGATCTTGACAACAACTCTGTAACCTAGATATTGGGTGAAGTTGATTGAAGTAAAAATCTAAAAACAAACTGAATGATATTAAGTAATTCATTGAGGATCCCAGTGTACAAACTGGAATTAGAATTCAAAACTTGACATGCTTTGTCTTGTCCTTGTAGGATGAGATTCATGTTAAAAAATGTATTGAAGACATTTGCAAAGACTTCTTTTGAAATTAATTTGGAATATCACAGAATTGGGTTTGATCTTTCCACCCTCTGCATTGTTCAAGTATTTTGTGGATTAGAGGGAATGTGCTTCAAGTGGCACTTCATGGTAAGCTAAGACGTTATTAAAAGTACTTTTGTGGTTTCTTTTTATCCAACTCACATAAGATGATTCCTGATGGGAAAATGCTGTGATTTTTTTTTTTTAACATTCTGTGCCACTGAAACATTCCCACAAATTTTAACATATATTTATGTTGGTATCTAGAATTTGAACAAATAATAAATGGAATTTTTTTTCATACCACCCAAATTCATCTCCTACCAATTCAGTGGTATCAAATATTCCTTGTTTCCTGTTCACCCACTATACTTGGCAATGACATGTAGCACTGCCCTGTTGTTCTGTGTATGTGTCATCATTTCAGAGATGCCAGCTGGGCTTTTGGCAGAAGCAGGATTAGTGTTCATTACTGATAGTAACTACTAATTCGGTAGCAGTGTTGTCTCTGATGCAAATTATAAATGACTTGTGCTTTTAGTCTTATCATATTTCTCTTGATCTTATTAATGCCTTCATTTAGAAAACATTTATGAAGCTCTCATTGGATGTGAGTCATTATTATGGGGATGCTGCAAGAAGAGAAAACAAAGTGTTGTCCTCAAGGAGCTTCAGTCTGGTAGGGGCGTTAGGTGGATGCAAACAGGTGCATCTATAAGCCTACCTCAACAATGTTCAATCTAGCAATCTCACTGTTCTCTAAACCAGTCACTCACTTTGGCGCTGCAATATTTGAAAGAAGCAAATATTGATAGGTGCATTTGGCTTCCTTTCCCCCAAGAAATAAAAGCCATTTCTTTTTTTCCATAGACTCTTTTGAAATTTTTTTTTTTGGTGATTTGCTCATAAATTCTTTCTATGAACAATTGCTGATAGTGGTACATAAACGTGGAGGAGGTGAATAATTGGATGGACTGGAAAAATAATGAGATGCTGCTGCTTCGTTGTATACATAGTCATTACTGCAGTGGTGACTTTTTCCAAAACAGAAGGGGAGAATATTGATGTATCAAAGTCTTTCTTTTGTTTAATGTGAGTTTTGGTTTGTTGAGCCATCTCTTATGGTATGACCTTTTCAAATTCATTCATTGAAAATAAATCCAGTAGAGCCTAATGTTATGCAGGTTTAGTTGGCTGTCATCCTATAAAAAATTAGAACACATTTTTTTTTTGTCTTCTACATATAGATGTTGAAGAATAAATCTTCTAAATGAGGCCTCTTGACCTGGCTACAGCCATTGTGTTTGAGTTTGCCTTAATGAAATCAAACCTTATGTTAATTACCACCACAGAATTCTCATTCATTAAAAATTAAGATAAAACTGCCTTAAAATGTTGAATGTTTTGAAAAGAAAGCCAAAGGTGTTAGAATAGAATAGTCATGTTAGTGGTAGTCAACTTGTCTATATAGTGAGCAGCTATTGAATTAACACAAATGGGCAGAACAGAGGAAAGAAAATATTAATTGACTGGACTGTTTAGATTTTAAGTGTGATTCCATAATTTCCCTTGATATTTTGACTGGATAAGAATGTCGCCTGTGGTAGGAATGTAATGGTGCAGTTGCTTTAGAAAACAATCTGGCAGTTCCCCAAATGGCTAAACCTAGAGCTACCCAGCAATTCTACTCCTCAGTATATACCCAAGAGAGATGAAAACATATGTTCATGCAAAAACTTGTACATAATATTCTTAGCAGTATTATTCATAACAGACAAAAGTAAAAGCAACAAAAATGCCCACTGATTGATGAATAGATAAACAAAATATGGTACATCCATATAATGGAATATTATTTGGCAATATAAAGAAATGTAATACCATAATATGAATGAACCTTGAAAACATTATGCTAAGTAAAAGAAGTCAGTCACAATGTACCCCATATGATATGATTACATTTATATGCAATGTTCAGAATAGGAAAATTTATACATAGAGGCAGGAAGTAGAATAGTGGTTGCCTAGGGCTGGTGGAGGAAGGTGGGGATTGGGCAGACTGCAGGGTGATGCTACGGGGTATAGGGTTTTTTGGGGGGTAATGAAAAAGTTCTGAAATTGATTGTGATGATAGTGCACAATTGTGTAAATATATTCAGAGCCATTGAATTGTACACTTTAAATGAATGAAATATATGGTATGTGAACTATATCTCAGTAAAGCTGTTTTTTAATAAAAAGAATGTTGCCTGCATTCACAGTCCCAGTATATAAAACCAAACTACTTTATATTATCAGTTTTAAAACCCTTACTTGTATTATGTTAGTTGATCTTTGATCTCTTTTAATAAAGATTTAGTATGACTTATATTCCATCTTATAAGGTGAGTATATGAGAGCTAGGGGAACTATCTGATTATCAGCAATGCTTTTGGTCACTATGTAAAAGAGCCCCTTCTAACCATAAAAAATCCAGTGGAAGCCAATCACAAGAGAACCATGTTCATTTCAAAAGCATTTGTAAAAGCAAAAATAATTTGCAATAATATATATAAGACTTGTAAATATTATATATACTTGATGAATTAGGTCTGAAACTTTTGGACTCTTGTCATGTGGTACTTCATTTGTACTCCTTTCTCCCAGACCTCTCAAATTCATAAAGAGACATTTAAAAATGTTGTTAGCTGTTAGGACTGCATATAGAACATGGGATGTGTTGGGTCATGTACTCTGCATCTTGTCACACAGCAAACTACAGTATTGTGAGGTTGGCTCTTTGCTTATATCATGTCAAAGTACTGCTTGGCAAGTTTGAACAGATATACATTTTCTCTCTCCTATTCATCTTATTAATTTTGTAATAATATGTTAGTCATAGAAAAAGGCTTTGCTTTTTTTCTTCTTATATTTAAAGAAAAATGATTCCCAGTTTCAATGTTTATAAGAACAAATAAAACTCTTGAAGTATCAATAGTATAAAATTACAGATTATGATATTTATCCTGGATGTATTCAATAATGTGAATGTATTTATTAAAGCTATGCTTTCTTTCAAGAAATATATGTGCATGGGTTCAGCAGACGGCATGCTGGTAAATGTTTAATAATCAGATCTCCTGAAAAAAAATATCAATTTGTAGCTGTTGCCAATTTTGGTCATGTAACTATTCCCACCATGGCTGATTTCAAACTACCTGTGAGATGTCTCTAATGTGATGTTAAGCAAAGATATAAAAAATAGCTCTCAAGAGCTTGTATGAGTTGACAGCAGAGCTTCCTAACATACATACACACACAAATGCAGAAACATGTACATGTGTGCACAGATCTGCACACACCATCATTTATAATTTATATAACTGTATTCGGAAATGCTATGTTCAACAATGTTCTTCTTGATACCCCCAGAGCTACTTAAACATTTTACCACATTGAAGATTTCTTTTTCTAAAATAGATAATCAAATCCCTTGCTGACAGTATAGAGCAGGGGTGTCCAATCTTTTGGCTTCCCTGGGCCACATTGGAAGAATTGTCCTGGGCCACATATAAAATACACTAACAATAGTTGATGAGCTCAAAAAAATTGCAAAAAAAATCTCATAATGTTTTAAGAAGTTCATGAATTTGTGTTGGGTTACATTCAAAGCTGTCCCGAGCCCCATGCAGCCCTCAGGGTCGGACAAGCCTGATATGGAGTATACCTTAAGAAATGTAATCCTTTCTTAATTCAAAATCAATTGTTAGAGTAAAAAAGTAGGACTAAGATTGTTGTTTCAACTTGATGATTGGGTAGGGGTGTGTGTGTGTGTGTGTGTGTGTGTGTGTGTGTGTGTGTGTGTGTGTGTTTGGGGAGGTTAGTTTTATTGAGATATCCCCTCAATCATCTCTTTAGGCTTTGGCTTGATTTACTTCATTGACATTTACCTAGAAGAAGATGTCAGAGAGAATCCTTGTGACTCTGGGTTAGACAAAGCTTTCTTAGGACATAAAAATATGAAAGAAAAAATTGATGTTAGACTTTATCAAAATTATAAAAATTTTACCCTTTGAACAACACTGTTAAAAACATAAAAAGATAGGCAATAGAATGGGAAGAACTATTTATAAAATGCATATTTGATAAAGGACTTGTATCAGGAATATACAAAGAACCCTTACAACTCAACAGTAAGAAGACAAATCCTTGATAAAAAAATATCAATAGACAATTCAATAGATAAGATGTATGAATGGTCAGAAAACACACACAAAAATGCTTAACATCATTAGTCATCAGGGAAATGCAAATTAAAATTCATTAAAATTGAGCTATGCCTACACATCCACTAGAAAAGCTAAAAGTAAAAAGGTGGAGAGTTCCAAGTGCTGACAAGAATGTAAAGCATCTGGAAGTCTCATACGTTGCTGGTAGGAATGCAAATCATATTGTGACTTTGAAAAACAATTTATCAGTTTCCTACCAACTTAAAAATAGACTTGACCTGCTGTAAGACCCAGCAACCTCACTCTTATAGTAGGTAGGTTGGTGCAAAAGTAATTGCGGTTTTTGTCATTACTTTTAATGGCATTACTTATATACAATACTTTTTTTTTTTGAATTGGAGTCTTGCTCTCCTTGAGTGCAGTGATGCAATCTAGGCTCACTGCAACCTCCTCCTGAGTTCAAGCAATTCTCCTGCCTCAGCCTCCCAGGTAGCTAGAATTACAGGCACACGCCACACTTTTAATGGCAAAGATCACAATGACTTTTGTATCAAACTAATATTTAGGTAAGAGAAATTAAAACATATGTTCACAAAAAGCTACATATGTGAATGTTGATAATAGCAGCATCATTCACAGTAATTCCAGACTGGAAACAACCCAGTTGTCCATCAGTTGGTGAATAGCTAAACAGATTGTAATAAATCCATGCAATGGAATACTACTCAGCAACATGAAAAAATGAGCAACCAATAAATGCAACAACCTTGACAAATTTCAAAAGCATTATGCTAAGTAAGATAAGTCAGTCACAAAATATTACATAGTGTGATTTCATTTATGTAAAATTTTAGAAAATGCAAGAGTATAGTAACAGAACACAGATTAGTGTTTTCCAGAGTCTAGGGTGGGAGGAAGATTGATTACAAAGAACCTAAAGGAAAATTTTCAGGGAATAAGACAATACTCTATATTTTTTTGGTAGTAGTTATAGGACTATATACATGTACATGTTTCAAAATTCATTTAAGTATGCACTGAAAAAGAGTAGACTTTGTCATATGTAATGGTAGTCAATAAACCTCTCTTAAAATATACTAGGGCCAGTGGGAGGTGGATTTATATCTCTCTGCTTTAGTTTCCTCATGTGTAATGTGGACCTGATAACAAAACCTATTATATAGAGTTATTTTGAGAGTTAATTGAAATAATACATGTAGAAGGCTTAGAACACTGTCTGGCATATCGAGTAAGTACCCACTATGTGTTTGATCTTATTATATTAATAATCATATTAATTGTTGTATTAGGGTTCTCTAGAGGGACAGAATAGAACAGATGTATATATGAAGGGGAGTTTATTAGAAAAGTTGACTCACACAATCACAAGGTGAAGTTCCACAATAGGCCGTCTGCAAGCTGAGGACTCAGGAAGCCAGTCCGAGTACCAAAACATCAAAAGTAGGGAAACTGATAGTGTAGCCTTCAGTCTGTGGCTGAAGGCCCCAGAGGCCCTGGCAAATCACTGGTGTGAGTTCAAAAGCTGAAGAACTTGGAGTCTGATGTTCAAAAGCAAGAAGACTACAGCATAGGAGAAAGATGGAGGCCAGAAGACTCAGCAAGTTCTTTCTTTCCATGCCTGCTTTTATGCTGGCAGCTGATTAGATGGTGCCCACCCAGACTGAGGATGGGTCTGCCTCTCCCAGTTCACTGATTCAAATGTTAATCTCCTTTGGCAACACCCTCACAGACACACCCAGGAACAATACTTTACCTTCTTCAATCCAATCAAGTTGATACTCAATATTAACCATCACAACTGTTATTATTATTATTTCTGTCTTTTCTGGTTTTACTTATTAAAAATTAGTTAACTTATTGTAGTTCCCCATAAGATTTCACTGGGAAAATAGTTTGCTGCCAAACAAGCACAAAATATTAGTTTGTAACTGTATCTAAAAACTCTGATCCTGAACAGGTGTTTTTATGTGTTTTGGCATTTGTGAAATGATGGGTGGGCAAAAGGTGGGAGTCTCTGCTTACCTAAAGCCTGCAGGGTCCTAGAACCCTAGTTCACTGGGCATTAAGGTTTATGCAGGCAGAGCAAAGATCTGCTTGGATTTGGAGAAAGAGTTTCTCAGTGCATTGTGTTTCACTCTGTAAAATAACATAAAAATCCCTGGTTCTTTCTGGTTCAGAAGTAAATTTTTTCATCAGTCTAATTTCCCTTACTTCTTACTCCACCATGCTCTATAAGACCCATCTACATACTTACTTTTCCCATTTACACTCTTCCAATTTTCTAACTTTCTAGAAGGACCAACTGATTTTTTTATATCCCTACATTAATTAAGCATTAATGTGGGCAGTTTTCTGCCTATTTATTTTAAATATTTATTTAAAAATACTTTTATACAAATTACACTTCATTTTATTGAGCTTCATTTTATTGTGCTTTGCAGATACTGCATTTTTTAGAACTGAAACCTTGTGGCAACCCTGTGTTGCCACAAACATGCACTAAGAGAGTACACATTATTTTTCCAACAAGTTGTACTCCTTTCTTGGTTCTGCATCACATTTGGTAATTCTTGCACTACTTCAATATTTTCATTTTCATTACACCTGCTGTGGTGATCTGTGATCACTGATTTTTGATTCTTGAGGTACCAAGAACCATGCCCATGTAAGACAGCAGACTTCATCAGTGAATGCTGTGTGTGTTCTGATTGCTCTACTAACCAGTCATTCCCCATCTCTCTCCTTCTTATGGAGCCTCCCTTTCCCTGAGACATAATAGTATTGAAATTAGGCCAATTAATAATCCTGCAATGAGCTCTAAGTGTTCAAGTTAAAGGGAGAGTTGCATGTCTCTCACTTTAAATTAAAAGTGAGAAATGATTAATCTTAGTGAGGTAGGAATGTCCTAAGCTGAGACAGCCCAAATGTTAGGCCTCTTATGCCAAACAGCCAAGCTGTAAATACAAAGATAAGATTCTTTAAGGAAATTAAAAGTGATACTTCAGTGATGAGACAGAAAAACAGCCTTATTGCTAATATAGAGGAAGTTTGAGTGGTCTGGATAGAAGATCAAACCAGCTGCAAAACTTCCTTAAGCCAAAGCCTAATCCACAGCAAGACCCCCAACTCTTCAGTTCTTTGAAGGCTGATGGATGTCAGGAAACTGTAGAAGAAAAAGCTTGAGGCTAGCAGAGGTTGATTCATGAAGTTTATGGAAGGAATCCATTTTCATAACACAAAAGTGCAAGGTGAAGTAGGAAGTGCTGATGTAGAAGCATCAGCAAGTTCTCCAGAAGATCAAGCTAAGATCATTGATTAACATGGCTACACTAAACAACAACGTTTCAGTGTAGATGAAACAGTCTTCTATTGGAGGAAGATATCATCTTCTAGGATTTTCACAGGTAGAGAAGAGAAGTCAAAGCTTCAAAGCTGGCTTCAAATCTTCAAAGGACAGGTTGACTCTCTTGGAGTCTGCCAACTTGAAGTTGAAGCCAATGCTCATTTACTGTTCCAAAAATTATAGGGCCCAGGCCAGGCACAGCACTTTGGAAGGCCCAGGTGGGCAGATCATGAAGTCAGGAGATGAAGACCATCCTGGCCAACATGGTGAAACCCCATCTCTACTAAAAATACAACAATTAGCTGGGTGTGGTGGTGTGCGCCTGTAATCCCAGCTACTCCAGAGGCTGAGGCAGGAGAATCGCTTGACTCAGGGAGTTGGAGGTTACAGTGAGCCGAGATCGTGCCACTGCACTCAGCCTGGTGACAGCAAGACTCTGTCTCAAAGTAAATAAATAAATAAAAGTAAAAATAAATTCTAGGGTCCTTAAAAATGATACTAAGTCTACTCTGCTTGTGCTCTATATATGGAACAACAAAGCCTGGAGGACAGCATTACTGTTTACAGCATGGTTTACTGAATATTTTAAGCCCATTACTGATACCTACTACTCAGAAGAAAAGATCCTTTTTGAAACATTATTGTTCACTGACAATGTGCATGGTCACCCAAAATCCCTATGGAGATGTACAAGGAGATTAATGTTGCCTTGACGCCTGCTAACTAACACAAGATCCATTCTGTAGACCACAGATCAAAGAATAATTTTGATTTTTTGAGTTTTATTATTTCAGAAATACATTTTTATAGCTGCCCTAGCTAGTGGTTTCTCTGATGGATCTGGACAACATAAATTGAAAATATTCTGGAAAGAATTCATCATTCTAGATGCCATTAAGAACATTTATGATTCATGAGAGGAGGTTAAAATATCAGTCTTAACAGGAGTTTGATGGAAGTTGATTTCATCCCTGTGGATGACTTGGAGTGGTTCAAGACTTTAGTGGAGGAAGTAACTGCAGATGTGGTGAAAATAGTAAGAGAACTAGAAGTGGAGACTGAAGATGTTACTGAATTGCTGCAATCTAATCATCAAACTTGAACTACGAGGAGTTGCTTCTTGTGGATGAAAATAAGTAAGTTTCGTGAGACGAAGAATCTACTGATAAAGATGCAGCAAACATTGTTGAAATGACAACAAAATATTTAGAATATTACATAAACTTAGTTGATAAGCAATGGTAGGATTTGAGAGGATAGACTTCAGATTTGAAAGAAGTCTCACTGTGGGTAAAATACTATAAAACAGGATTGCATGCTACAGAGAACTCTTTCATGAAAGGAAAAGTCCTTCCATGTGGCAAACTTCATTGTCTTATTTTAAGAAATTGCTATTGCCACCCTAACTACCTGCAGCCATCAACATCGAGGCAGGACCCTCTACCAGCAAAAAGATTATGACTTCCTGAAGGTTCAGATAATTGTTAGCACTTTTAAGCAATATTTGAAAATTAAAGTATGCACATTGTTTTTATAGATATGATGTTATTACTTACTTAACAGACTACAGTATAGTGTAAATATAACTTTTATATGCACCGGGAAAATAAAAAAATTGTGTGACTTGCTTTATTGTAGTTTGCTTTATTTCAGTGGTCTGGAACTGAACCTGCCATATATCTGAGATTTGTCTGTAGTTAGAGAAAAGTTGCAAAATAGTGCAGAGAATGTTTACCCTTTGTGCAGTTTTTTAACATTAATATTATTATTATGTAATCATAGAAGTTAGGAAAACCAGGAAATTAACACTGATACAATGGAATATTGTTAATTTGTCTGAAGGCCTTATTTACATTTCACTATTTCTCCACTAACGTCTGCTTTATTGATCCATGATTCTGTCCAGGATCGAACATTGCACTTAGCTATCATGTGTCCTTAGTCTACAATCATCTGTGCTAGTTTCTCAGTCTTCCCTGTCTTTCATGACTCTGACACCTTTGAAAATTCTGGTTGTTTGGAATAATGTTCCTCAATTTGAGTTTGTCTGATGTTTTATTCATTATAAGATTGGGGTTATAGGTTATATATTTGTGTGTGTGTGTGTGTTTGTGTGTGTGTGTGTGTGTGTGTGTGTGTGTTTTGAGACAGAGTCTCACTCTATCACCTAGGCTGCAGTACAGTGGTGCTATCTCAGGTCACTGCAACCTCTGCTTTCTGGGTTCAAGTGATTCTCGTGCCTCAGCCTCCCAGGCAGCTGGAATTACAGGCGACCACCACCATGCCCCCAACTAATTTTTTGTATTTTTAGTGGAGATGAGATTTCACCATGTTGGCCAGGATGGTCTTGAACTCCTAAGCTCAAGTAATGCACCCGCGTCAGCCTCCCAAAGTGCTGGTATTACAGGTATGAGCCACCAAACCTGGGCTGGGATTATACGGTTTTGGATGAGAATACCATAGAAATGATGTTGTGTCCTCAGTTTATCATAGGAATGGTATGAGATACTGGTATATCTTACTACTGATGACGTTGGCCTTGATCACTTGCTTAAGATAATGTCTGCCAAATTTATCTATTATAAAATTACTCTTTTTTTAGTTGCTTTTAGTTTCCTTTTGTAATTAATAAGTATCTTTGAGAGAGATACTTTGAGGATTTGCAAATATCTTGTCCTTATTATATTTTTTCTTACTAATTTCAATAAAGAGAAACATCAATTTACCCTGATGCTTAGCAAGTGAGTCAGAAAAAAAAAAAAAAAGCCTTAAGGGACTTCAAAATGTGAGTGCCCAGTAATTGGATGTATAGATGTACTTTAGCATTGATTCCTTCTGAATTTGCACAAGACTTTTTAAGGCCAAGTGAGGAGAGAGAGTAGGCTGAAAATGTGCATTGCAGATTTCTGAAACAGCTGACTCATTCAGTCACATTCATAGCATATTTTTGAGTCTTATTTCATATAGTTCTTTCTGCCACTCTGACTTACTCCACCTCCAGGCCATTTCACACTGAAGTTTGTGAGCATCTCGGCTCAGTGTCCCCAGGGTGTTTATTTCCTAGTTTTTCAGAGGGAAGTCGCAGTGTGCCTACCCTGGCCTCCCACTCCAATCAAAGATTCAGCTACTTTCACAGATGCCCATGTAAATCATCTTTTGTAGAACAATGAGAATCTGGGGAAAACCCCTCCTAGGGAAATGAGTGCCATTTCATTAAATGAAAAAAAAAAAAAAAAAAAACCACAGTCCTTCAAATCTGGTTCATCTCACAGTCTAAATGTAAGTTCTTAATTAAAAGCCAACAGAGATTTCTAAAGTTGAAGAAAAACTGGAGCAACAACTTTTAAAATTATCCTGTGGGCTTTTTTTCCTTCTTAGTTTCTTAAAGGGAAAAAGGCTAATAACCATTCAGTGGCAAATTGCTGTTCCTTCAGAACAAGGAAGTGAATGAGAATGAAAAGTGGCATCCCAGGGGAATAGGGAGTCATCCTGTAATTAGACGGGGCACCATGGCGAGAGGCAGCAAAAAACTACTGGAATGGATCAATGAGGAATTGTCCTATTAGGCCTGAATAGTTTATTCTAATTTCTAGTTTCTGGAGAAATAAGTAAAAGACCATGATTTTCAATCTTGTGTTTTCCACGATACCTAAAACAGTGCTGAGCATAAAGTAAGAACTCAGTGAATCCTTGTTTATTGATTTGAGTATTCCATAGTTCAAAGTCTCTGGTGTTTTGGTAGACTGTGATTTTTGTTTGAGCATGTTAGTGCTGAATGGTGATGATGATAATAGGTTCTTTATGTATGGGGTTGATCTTCCTGAACACTACTGACATTTGGGACCAGATGATTCTTTGCTGTGGTGTGTTCATTGTGGGATGTTTAGTAGCATTCCTGACGTTTATGCACTAGATGCCAGTAGCATCGCCTCAACTCATGACAATCAAAATGTCTCCAGACATTGCCAAATGTTTTTATTTCTTTATCTCAAGGGCATACCACAGATAAATGGTAGAATTAAGAATAAGACCCAGAAAGTCTGAATCCTGGCCTTTAGTAATTGCCATACTATAATCCTACTAATTGCATCATTGACTTAATTGATATGAACAAAATGTTAGAAGCATTGACATAGAAAAGTACAGTTTTTAAAAAAAATTTTGGAATGGATTCTATGCACAAGTCAGTTATGCAACTTAGTGGCATGAAGAACACCTTGAAGAATCAAGAAATTTAGTCCATTTTGCAGGCAAACCCACTGATCATGGAGGCATGAAACAATCTATGCAGAGGAGATTTGGTTTTGCTTCTTTCTGAGTACCAGCAGAGGTCTGGGCAGTACTGAATCCAAGTCTCTTTCCTTAAGTTACATATTGCTTCCATTTTAGTAATACAGAAGGGAAATGAATAAAAACAATTATCCTCAAAGACATTCAGTCTGGTCTTGACTTGTTAAGAACGATAAAAGTCAGCACTTAGAAGCATTTAATACAGCCGAACAAACCATAGAGTCTCAAACAGCTTCATCTGGTGCATTTCCTCTCAATGGCAAATAAAAAGGAAGACTATAATTAGGGCATGATTCTGCACAAGCTATCCAATAAAAGCTTTTAAAAATGATTGCCCTTATAGACAACAATGTAAAGAACAAAGGAATCATGAATGGCTTATTATTTAGTATTACTATATGATAATCTATTTTTTTTGCATTTTAAACCAAAATGAAATACTAAAGTGCTCACATGTTTTCTTAAGGATATTTTTGACACCTCATTCAAAGTATGCTGGTTTCTTTTTTTTGAAAGTCAAGTCCTCAGATGTTCAATTAATCAATAAATGTTTATTAAACCTCATGCTGTTTAATAAACATGCCAGGTCCAGAGTATGGCACAAAATTTGGTTGAAAGATCTGAGTCTTCTCTTCAACCTGGAAATTGAAAGTAAATTGAGAAAAAGAGAAATCAGTGACCTTGGATCTTTAATGTGCCCATAACTCACCTGGGATCTCTTTTAAATGAGTTTCTGACTCAGCAGGTCTGGGATAAAGCATGAAATTCTGCATTTCTAAGTTTCCAGGTGATGCTGATGTTGCTGGTCCAAGGATCACATATTGTGTGGCACTAACGGAAATGACAGTCCAAGGATACATGACATAAAATAAGCTGAGCTTTCATTACTAAGCTCTAAGTATAGTCTCCTCTATGCTCAAAGAGTTAGTCTCTTCTCACCTCTGTGGTATAGCAATCACTGAGGATGTTTACGTTCCTTGTGTTTTTCCCCTCACTAATACTGCATGTTATTCTTTTTGCATGAAAACTTGCACTCATTTTGCTATGTGGAGAAGGGAATGGGCTTCCACTGTTGTGCACTGCTAAGACATAGCTAAGCTGTTTGGAAAGCCCCTTATAATCTGGCATTGGCAGATGGTCTAGATTTTCGCTGGAACCTCCTGACTCCTGTATTTTCTATTTAGGTTTTATAGTTGCTCAGAGACTCTTCAAATTAAGGTCTATGGCTTAATCTTGTACTAAGCATATAGTCCCTTGAGTACACTTCTAGTCACTCTCAATGCAGTGTGAGAAAGAAACAGGTATAAGTAGAGTCATGCTTTCTATTTCATATAAATGTGTAGAGGGCTTCCCTTTCAAGAGTTGCTCATGGCTGATTGTAACATCGTGCTTAGCTAGCAGCTTAGCACTGAGACCAGCAGTGTTCAATAAATTGTACTGCAATGATGTGATTTTATGTTTCTGTGCTGTCCATTTGGTAGCCATTAGTCACATGTGGCTATTGAAAAGATATAGCTTGTGACACTGAATAACTAAATTTTGAATTTTTATTATGTTTAAATTTAATTAAAACTTAAATACTACTTGTGGCTAGTGGCTACCGTATTGGACAGCATAGCAAGATGAAATTCACAAAGATACATGCACTCACAGGAAAGCAGCAAGAAATGATCGGATCTAACCAAAACTAGACTACTTTTGACCTGGCTTTCTAATTTATTAAGGTCATGGAGTATCCTGGGAAATGTCTTAGTTTCTTGGTTCCTTTTTGTAACTTTCTTAGAAATATGAGAAAGAGTAGGTGTTTAATTTATAATTTTAAATGCCTTTCCATTTACTTAATAAGAAATATGTAATCATTGTAGAAGGCTTAGAAAATATTATTATAGAAAATGTAGAAAAACACTGATAATTCCACCATCTAAAAATAACCACAGTGAACATTTTGGTGAATGACCTTTCAATTCTCTCTGTATGCATCATAATAATCTAAAATAAACCCATATATCTATAAATCTATAAATAATACATAATACATGAAAACATTACTTTTTTTGAGATGGAGTTTTGTTCTTGTTGCTCAAGCTGGAGTGCAATGGCATGATCTCGGCTCACTGCAACCTCTGCGTCCTGGGTTCAAGTGATTCTCCTGCCTTAACCTCCTGAGTAGCTGGGATTACAGGCGCCTACCACCACAGCCAACTATTTTTTTTTGTATTTTTGGTTCTCTACCGTGGTTTCATCATGTTGGCCAAGCTGGTCTTGAACTCCTGACCTCAGGTGATCCACTCGCTTGGACCTCCTAAAGTTCTAGGGTTACAGGCATAAGCCACTGCACCTGTCCATAATTTATTTTTTTGAGAGAAAGACAGAGTCTGTCACCTGGGATGGAGTGCAGTGGTGTAATCATGGCTCACTACAGCCTTGAACTCCTGGGCTCAAGCGATCCTCCCACCTCAGCCTCCCGAGTAGCAGGGACTACAGACATGCACCACCACACTTGGCTAATTTTTGAAATTATTTGTCGAGACAGGGTCTCAGTTTTTTGCCCAGGCTGGTCTCGAACTCCTGGCCTCAAGCAATCCTCCCACTTTGGTGTCCCCAAATGCTACGATTACAGGCATGAGCCACTATGCCTCGTTAAAGACACTTAATTTAGTAGAATGCTTTTGAAAGGGGTCATAGTGATTTAGTGCTGGTAAACATGAACCCCCAGATGTTACCCTATCTGGGGGTTCATGTTATTTTCCAATGGAAAAGGAGAGATAGGGTAATTTTCTTCCTTTTTCTTAGAAAAAGGAAAGCTTTGTTTTGTTAACTATGTCCAACCTAAGAAACATTTTTGTAGGCATTGAAGAAATGGAGTCTATGAGTGACAGATCAAAACTCATGGGTTAACAGACGGACCCTAATCTAGAAGCCCTGGATGAATACTTAGCCATCTGAGTTGCTGGCAGTATCACAGCCAAATAACAGATGGAAATGGTGGGAGAAAGTAGACCTAGCAAACTCCGGATGAAGTTTTTCTTCATCATGTAGCGTTAAGTACTAAACAAGATGTTCTCTAGTTAGTAGAGTTGTTTTCCTAAATGCCCTTATGTTACTGCCTAAGCAGCTCCTGCCTTTGTTCAGGCCCACATAGGGAAAAAATAAATCGCTTCAGGAATCAAGATGATGATGTTTCTGGGTTAGCTGGGTGGAGGGGAAAGTTCCTTTGCAAACTGCACTTGGAAACGTGAAATTTAAACTTTTATAGCTGGTGAAATGCAAATCATTTTTAAAACATCTAGATGATTTTCTAGGGGACAGAGAAAGGAAGAAGCAGAGGAGGCTCCCCAGGTCAAAGTGTCAACCACAGATTCACCCAGAAAGTTCCTGCAAGAGAAGCTTTCAAAATGTAGCTCCATTTTCACTCTAGATCAGGTGCAATGTTAAGTGCTTAATCAATCTGGAAGCATTGTCAATAACAGCTAGTAATATTGCTTTCATTCTTTTACTGATTGCTTCTCAGACTAACACTGAATGACAGGTTCAAAGTTTGTGAACCCTAGCAAGATGTACTCAGACTTTTCTCTTGTATTCTCTTTATATTGTCCTCCCTGCCACCTAAGCCATAAGTACAAATATGGCTGCAATAAACTGATGATTCTTTTTATGAATTACCAAGAGATTCTTCCTTCCTATATTTTGTGTTCACTTTTTGACCAGTTCTCTGCATATTTAAACTTATGACTCCAGTGATATTTTCCTTCTAGAGTACTGGCTGCAGAATGGTTCACAGCATGGGCTCTGGGGTTGCACTGGTAGATTTGAACACTGGCTTCACCATTGTTTGGGCATGTTTCTGTGTAGCTTTGTGTCTCAGTTTTTCCTTATGCAACCTATTACCCATTATTATTGTCTGTTATGGATTTGGAATACTGTTTCAACTCACAGAGTTGTGAGGCTGAAATTAGATAATCTTTGAAAAGTGTTCATTATAGTGATCAGCATATTCAGTATTAAGTATCTATTAATAAGAGTTGCACAGGCTTGCCATTTTTCCCCAGGGGAAATGACCAGGGAAATTACATGTCCAAGCTCAAAACGAATTTTTTTCTCTGGAGAATCTTCATTTATGTTTGAATGACACCTACCAAAGTCAGATTCTACACTGGTGCCCCCTGCTGCAGCATTCAAATCATAGTATACAATGGGTGCTTGATTTAAAAACTGTATATGTACTTATAAATACATATAAATGTACATGTATAAATATAAAACTATATATATATACATATACACACATATATTTCACTTATGTAGCGTTCAGTATGGGTCAAGCACTATTCTAAATACTTAAAATATTGAATCATTTAATTTTCATATTAACTTCCATGAAGTATTACTCTTGTCATTGTCCTTTTTCAGATAAGAAAACAGAGGCACAGAGAGGTTAAGTAGCTTTGGGGTCACAGAGCTAAGTACATGACAAAGCTGGGATTTGCACTCAAAAAGTATAGCTCAAGAATTTGTGCTTTGATCCATTACACTATGCTACCTTCAAGTGTTGTAGACCTGATTCCCATTAGCTCACCTAAAAACAGCAGTTGAGTGCACATATATTTCTTTTTACAGTCTTCATTTTCTTCTGAATCTGGAAATCAAACAACCAAATACAAAAGAAATATTTCTTTTTAAAGTTCTTTTCTTATGTCTCTTCTCTCCCCTCCCCTATTTTCTTGCCATCCACTCCGTCTCTCAGACCATTCCATTATATAAGTTCCATTAAGGGCTGTTGCTGTCACATGCTGGACATAGCATAATTCAACATGACACATAGTGAGCAGAGATGTGTGGAAATACCTGAAACTATTAGAGCCAAACAGCTTTCTGTTAAACTTTTTTACTGCCGCATAAATATTCTCCTAGCTGGCTGGAATCTCTGAGTATAAATACTTCATTAGAGACTATATCCATGGCAGTAGCATGGCCCTCTGGGTCTTGCCTAAGAGACCAAGAAAATGCAAGGGTCTGGAGGCATCTGGTTTCTTTGTATTTAAAAAGCCTTCTCTAGTTTCCAAAATACAGGGCCATTATTAACACAGTCCATTTGGATTATTACATCCCTAGAAGAAATCCCAACACCTCTGTGGACAGATGTAAAAATCAGTTAGGCAACTTTTATTTATTAAGTAGTTGCTATGTGTCCAACCTGTGTAGACACTATAATAGAAATAGGTAAGCATTAAAAACCACAGCTCATTATCACTGAATGTTCAAGTATTCTCATACG
>PVKP010017391.1:0-46229 GCA_004027715.1 Plecturocebus donacophilus
CATCTGAATGAAGCGAGGGGTGGTGAAAAAAGAAAAATCTATTAAATAGACCAGTATCAGTGAAGTAAAAGTTTCACCAAGGGAGGATGAGAGATAAAGTTGGAGAAGAAGTTGAAATGAGAGTGGAGAAAGCGGTCTAAGTAATATAATAGTATTCTCTAAGTAATAGGGTGCTGTTGAATGCTTTGAGCAGAAGCATGACAGGATGGAACATTCTAGAAAAACTAGTCTAGCATCTCTGTTTAGGATGAATTCCAGGTAGAGACACCAGAAGCCAGCTAATAGATGATGTTGCCATAACAAAAAATAGATAAATCCAAAATGTGCTTACTAAATTGCACCCTAAATGTATAAATGACTATTATAAAGTGAAATAAAAAAATACATAATTTTGATATGAATTTGGATTCAATTCACCAAACACTCATTCAGCATTCCTTACAGTTGTGGCACAGTAGAATTTCATTTATTCAACAGAAATGTAATCAGTATTCTGTTCCAGATATTGCTTGGCTCTGGGGATATAGGATGAAGTAAGCACACACAATCTATGGTTTCAAAGAGCCACATTCCAGTGAGAGAAACAGTAAACAAGAAAAAAGAAGAATATATCATCACAATTTGTAATAAGGGTTATAACAAAAACAAACTGGGTGCAATAATAGAAAATAATGGATCTTCTTCATATAATGGTAAGAAAGAGTTTGCTAAAGAGAGGACTGTTAAGCTAAATACTGAAAGAATTACTAGAGTCCTGGTTCCACCAGTGCAAATATACCAACCATATATTTCAAAAGCAACATAGTTTTCCTTTCTTTCTCTTTTCCCCTCTATGTCAAAACTTGATTCAGCCTGTAGGTTGTTACCCTTTCAACTAATGATGGACCCCAATAGTTGTGGGACTGAAAGAGCTGCTAAAGGTGGTTATTAACTTGCTATCGGAGAGGCAACATGGAGATGGTAATTGCTGCCATAAATCTACACCTTAGTAGTAAATATTTATTGACAGAAAGTCATATTTCTGCCATGACAGTTCTATTACCACACAGCCATTCAAGGCTGAAAGCCTATTTTTGGCAGCTATTTAGCAAAGTCTAGAAAGACAGAGTCACTTGTTATACTCTTACAATCCCAGAGAATTCAAACATTTGTTTAAATCAGTGGAAAGAATATTCTTCTTGTGTTCACTAAATCTAGGCTCAACTGACCACAAAGCCTTAGGAGACTTGGAAAGCCTTAGAAGACTCTGTTTTTCTGTTTCTTCTCATTCTTTTTTCTTAAGGCTTTTAGTATCCATGAAGGTCTCAACTTCCTATCTTGGCCAATAGCCTTGATGACTGCTGAAAAAATTCTCATGGTTACTCTGTTTTCAACACTGGACTCTTTCTGTCTTACATTCAGGATACTTGAATGCATGACTAAACTTACTATACAGAAGATAAACTCCATGAATGTGTGTTATACTGATCCTTAATGGCCTCCATAGCATTTGACATGTACTTAGTAAATATTTCTGGGTTGGGGAGGAATGAGCAATAAATGAATTATTAAAATAAATTTCAGATAAGATCCCTGAAAATGTCTTTCATAGGCAAAAGCAAATCAGACATTTTCTAGATCTGCGATTCTTAAACCTAGATGTTCATCAGAATCATCTGACAGCTTATTCAAAATGCAAATCCCTGGGCTCTGTTTTCCCAGCTCCTCAATCCCCAAGTATCTTAGCAGATCTGGGTTAGGTTTAAGGAACTTTTATTTTAAAACATCTTCCCAGGTATTCCTAATGCAATAATTTCAATAATGAAAACCAAATAGAGCACCAACAGAATGTAAGCCTGTTATGAAAAGGTTTAGAGGCTTACAAAGAGATATGTTCTACATTATCTGTGACATTTTTAAAAGTTGTTACAAACACAAGATCAAAACAGCCAGAAGAAAAAGAATCTGAATTGAAGTTTAGCTTTCTAAAAAACTAAGAAAGTTAACATTTTTATTCAAAAATTCTTTTTATTGTGGACTATCAAAGAGGTAGAATTAAACATTTTAAATGAAGCTCCTCCCTCTTTGAGTATGGCACATTAGGTATTCTAAATGCCTTCTGTATGACAAAACAACTAAATCCTGAGTAAAATCTCCTTCTTATTGCATTGCTGGGATTTTAGAAAATAAAAGGAATCTTTAATAAGAAGGAAAATGTCTGCTGACATCAGAGTAATGAACCGTAAGTGCATTCAAAAGGCATGAGCTTCTCTCAGGGAAAAAATATATATATATCACACATGTGATAGGGGAGACCATGCCTTGGCCCAGTAGCAAAGTAGAAAAACGGAATCTGAAACTCACATATTTAGCCAAGGACCCAAGATTTGGAATCAAGTGATCACTGCTCAGTAGCACTCTTTGGCTTTTAGGGAAATTTTCAGCAAGAATAATTTATCATTGGAAGAAGAAATTCTCAATTTAGACTTCAAGTTTACTACAGATTAATGGCAACCAAATTTAACAATCAAAGAGCAGCAATTACACAACGAAGTAAATCGAAATCAGTGAGAATCATCAGAAACAATTAAAAAAATAGACCACTAAGGACTTCAGATATTGAAATTAGAATATGAAATATTATAAACATATATGTATGAAATCTATAAAGAAACAAAAATAAAATATCAAAAAATAAGCCCAGGCTAATGTGGTGGCTTACTCCTTTTGGGAAGTGAAGGCAGGAGAATACCTTGAGCCCAAGAGTTTGAGACCAGCTGGGGCAAGAACAAGGCATTGTCTCTATAAAAATAAAATTAAAAAAAATAAATCTGGCATAGTGAAGCATACCTGTAGTCCTAACTACTGGGGAGACTAAGGTGGGAGGATCGTTTTAGCCTGGGTGTTCAAGGTTACAGTAAACTATAATTCTGTCACTGAACTCCAGCTGTGATGACAGAGGAAGACTGTCTCTAAAAAGTAAGTAAATAAATAAAAACAAGCACCAGAAATATTTTGATAAACACAATTGTGAAATAAACATTTAGAAGATTTTCACAGCAGATTAGAAATGGTTGATGAAAAAAATTAAAATAAATAGAATAAATTGCTTAGCCTACAATACAGAGAGAAAAATATGTAAATTACAGAGGAGAGGTTATAGGAAGAATAATAAGGTCTAAAATCATAAGCCCAGTTGATGATTTTAGAAATATTAAGATATCTCTAATTAGAATCCCAAAGAAAAGAATGAAAGCATGAACAGAAAAAAATATTTCAAGAGATAAGATTTTAAATTTCTACATCTATTAATGGGGAGCTAGATAATTTGACTAACTCCTCCACTGAAAACAATTTAAACATTAAAATGTACATATTCTAAGAAGAATTTTAAATCATATTGAGGAGTTAAGAGAGTGAGAAATTACTGAACTGTGATCCAAAAAAAGACATTAATCTAGACAAGTGGGTCTAATAAGCAGGTCCACTTTTGCACTGAGAGGGTTTGCTGATCCAGGCAAGGTAGTTGGGAGACTGAAGTGTACCTTGACACAGTGACTTTGAGTTTCCTAAGGCAAGAATGTGAATATAAGAAACTTATTGGCCGGGCACAGTGGCTCATGCCTATAATCCCAGCACTTTGGGAGGCCAAGGCAGGTGGATCACAAGGTCAAGAGATCGAGACCATCCTGGTCAACATGGTGAAACCCCATCTCTACTAAAAATACAAAAATTTGCTGGGAATGGTGGCACCTGCCTGTGGTCCCAGCCACTTGAAAGGCTGAGGTAGGAGAACTGCTTGAACCCAGGAGGCAGAGATTGCAGTGAGCCAATACTGCACCATTGCACTCCAGCCTGGGCAACAAGAGCAAAACTCTGTCTCAAAAAATATGGGAAAAATAACCCAATATATTATTTTTCAGTTAGAGACATAGAGAACACATACACATAATTGGAGTCCCAAAAGAAAAGGAGAGAATAAACAGATACTATTAAAAGAAGTAAGTTCTGTAAATTTTACAGAACTGATGAAATATATCGGGTTACATATTCAAGATAAACAAAAGCTAAATAGAATAAAAAGAAAATAACATAATTAAATCAGAGTGACTAGGAAAAAAAACAAAGAGAAAAATAACTGAATGAAACAAAAAAAAATTACTATCTACAAAGAAGTAAAATGTAAACCAGGGGCTAACTTCTCAAGAGCACATTACTTGAATAATTTCTTCAAAGTAGTGAAGTAAGATGACTGACAACTTAAAATGTTCTACCAAGTGAATATATACTTTAAACATGGAAGCAAAATAAAGACATTTTTCAAATAAATTAGAACTGATAGTTCACCACCAGAAGACTTACAAAATAAGACAATTACCAAGGATGATCTCAGACAGAATACTCATTACAAATGAAAAATTAGAGACTCAGAAAAAAGTAAAGAGGGTGAAAAGATAAATATACAGAAATGCCGAAATAAGTATTGACTTTATAAAATAATAATAATACTGACTTGAGGTTTTACATGCACATACCTGTACACAAACACTTATACACACACATTAGCATTTAATTTGGGAGGGGGTAAATATGTCCAGTACTCTGATAGACTGCTTTTAGGAAGGGAATAAAAGTGTCAATTATTAAAGTACTTTCATAAGTGAATAATATAAATTATATAATTTCTAGGATAAACTCTAAAAAATAGACAAAGACTAAATAACTTTCAGTGTATTCAAGGAATATAAACAGAATGATTAAAAAATAAAATAGTCAATCCAGAAAAAGAAATTAGAGAAAAGACAATATACAACAGGTGAAAAAAAAATTAAAATACTAATAAGACAGGTTTCATATATCAGTAATGATACTAAATATAAATATCTTCTTTTTTTAGTAAGTAGGTCAGATTTTAAAATGATATATATTTTCTTTCTCTTTATTATTATTTTTAACTCTTAGGTTCAAGGGTACATGGGCAGGTTTGTAATGTAGATAAATTGTGTGTCATGAGGGTCTGGTGTATAGATTATTTTATCGCCCAGGTAATAAGCATACCCAATAGACAGTTTTTGAATCTACTCCCTCCTTCCACCCTCCACCAACAAGTAGGCCCTGGTGTCTGTTGTTTCTTTCTTTGTGTTCATGGGTATTCAAGGTTTAGTTCCCACTCATAAGTGAGAACATGCAGTGCTTGGTTTCTGTCTCTGCATTAGTTCACTTAGGATAATGGCTTCCAGCTGCAAAGGATATGATCTCGTTCTCGAATGGGATTGCATTTTTGCTGTGGCCCTTAGCTTGGACATTGTTAATATATGCAAATGTTACTGATTTTTGAACATTTTTTTATATCCTGAAATTTTACTGAAGTTATTTGTCAGATTTAGGAGCTTTAGGGCCAAGACAATGGGGTTTTCTAGGTATAGAGTCATATCATCTACAAACAGAGATAGTTTGACTTCTTCTTTTCCTATTTGGATGCTTTTATCTCTTTCTCTTGCCTGATTGTTCTGGCTAGGATTTCCAATCCTATGTTGAATAGGAGTGATGAGAATATGAATCCTTGTCTTATTCCAGTTCTAGGGGGAATCCTTCCAGCTTTTGCCCATTCAATATGATAATGGTTGTGGATTTGTCATGGATGTTTGGATGTTTGTCTTATTATTTTGAGGTATATTCCTTCAGTGCCTAGTCTGTTGAAGGTTTTTAAGATGAAGGGATGTTGAATTTTATAGAAAGCCTTTTCTGCTCTAATGAGATGATCATGTGGTGTTTGTTTTTAGTTCTGTTAATGTGATTAATTATATTTATTGATATACATATTTTGAACTAACCTTGTATCCCATGGATAAAGCCTACTTGATCATGGTGGATTAGCTTTTTGATGTGCTGCTGTATTCAGTTTGCTAATATTTTGCTGAGAACTTTTGCATCAATGTTCATCAAGGATATTGGCCTGAATTTTTTTCTTTTTGTATTGTGTATCCACTAGGTTTTGCTATCAGGATGATGCTGACCTTATAGAATGAGTTAGTGAGAAGTCTCTCCCTCTCAATTTTTTTGGAATAGCTTTAGTAAGAATTTTACCAGCTCTCCTTTTACATCTGATAGAATTTGGCCTATGAATGTGTCTGGTGCTGGGCTTTTTCTGGTTGGTAGACTTTTTATGACTGATTCAATTTTGGAACTCATTAGTCGTCTTTTCAAGTATTCAGTTTCTTCTTAGATCAATCTTGGGAGGTTGTATGCTTTCAGGAATGTACCATTTCTTCTAGGTTTTCTAGTGTGTGTGCAATAGAGGTGTTTGTAGTAGCCACTGAGAGATATTTGTATGTCAGTGATAATGTAACCTTTGTCATTTCTGATAGTGTTTATTTGAATCTCCTTTTTTACTTTATTAGACTAGCAAGCAGCCTATCAATCTTATTTATTCTTTCAAAGAACAAAATCCTAGATTCATTGATATTTTATGTGATTTTTGTGTATCTCAATTTCCTTCAGTCCAGCTCTGATTTTTAATTCTTGTCTTCTGCTAACTTTGAGGTTGATTTGTACTCATCTCTCTAGTTCCTCTGGGTATGATGTTAGGTTGCTAATTTGAGATCTTTCTAACTTTTTGACGTGGGCTTTTAGTGCTGTAAACTTTGGTCTTACCACTACCTTAGCTGTGTCCCAGAGATTCTGGCATGTTGTGTCTTTGTTCTCATTAGCTTCAAGCAATTTCTTAATTTCTGCTTTAATTTCATTGTTTACCTAAATGTCATTCAGAAACAGGTTGTTTAATTTCCATGTAATTATATGGTTTTGAGCGTTTTTTTAGTATTGATTTCTATTTTTATTGCACTATTGTCCAAGGGTGTGTTTGGTATGTTTTGGGGCTTTTGAATTTGCTGAGAGTTGTTTTATGGCTGATTATGTGATCAGTTTTAGAGTATATGCCACATACAGATGAGAAGAATGTATATTCTGATGATTTAAGGTAGAGAATTATGCATATGTCTGTTAGGCCCATTTAGTCAAACGTCAAGTTCAGGTCCTGAATATCTTTGCTAGTTTTCTGCCTCAATGATTTGTCTAATACTGTCAATGGGGTGTTGAAGTCTCCCACTATTATTGTGTGGCTGTTTAGGGCTCTTCATAGGTGTCTAAGAACTTGCTTTATAAATCTGGGTTCTCCTGTGTTGGGTGTATATGTATTCAGAACAGTTAGGTCTTCTTGTTGAATTGAATGCTTTACCATTATGTAATGCCCTTCTTTGTCTTTTTCAACTGTTGTTGATTTAAAGCGTGTTTTGTTGTTTTTTATTTGTCTGAAATTAAAATAGTAACCCTTGCTTTTTTCTGTTTCCCAATGCTTGGTAGATTTTTGTCCATCTCTTTACTTTGAGCCTATGCTCATCACTGCATGTGAAGTGAGTCACTTATAGACAGCATACAATTGAGTCTTGCTTCTTCATTCAACTTGCCACTCGGTGCCTTTTAATTGCTTATTAATATTCAACATTAATATTGATATGTGCAGATTTGATCCAGTCATCATGTTGTTAGCTGGTTATTATGCAGACTTGTGTGGTTGCTTTATAATGTCAATGGTCTCTGTACCCAAGTGTGTCTTTGTGGTGGCTGGTAACAGTCTTTCCTCTCCGTATTTAGCACTCCATTAAGGATCTTTTGGAAGGCTGGTCTGGTGGTAATGAATTCTCTTAACATTTGCTTGTCTGAAAAGAATCTTATTTCTCCTTCAGTTATGAAGTTTAGTTTGGCTAGATATGAAATTCTTGGTTGGAATTTCTTTTCTTTAAGAATGCTGAATATAGGCCCCCAATCTCTTCTGCTTTTAGGGTTTCAGCTGAAATGTTTGCTGTTAGCCTGATGAGATGCCCTTTGCAGGTGATCTGCCCCTTCTCTCTAGCTCCCTTTAACATTTTTCCTTTCATTTCAACCTTGGAGAATCTGATAGCTATGTGTCTTGGGGAAAGTCATCTTGTATAGTATTTCACAGGGGTTATCTGCATTTCCTGAATTTGAATGATGGGCTCTCTAGTTAGGTTAGGGAAGTTTTCAAGGATGATAACCTAAAATATGTTTTTCAAATTGCTTGCTTTCTCTTCCTCCCTTTCAGGGACATCAGTGAGTCATAGATTTGGTCTCTTTACAAAATCTCATATTTCTCCAAGGTTTTGTTCATTCTTGTTTATTTGTTCATTCTTCTTTATTGTTTTCTCTTTATTTTTGTCTGACTCAGTTATTGTGGAGAACTGATCTTCAAGCTCTGAGATTCTCTCCTCTGCTTGGTTAATTCTTCTGTTAAAACTTGCAGTTATATTATGAAATTCTTGAAATTAGTTTTTCAGCTCTATCAGTTCATTTTATTTTGTTCTTAAAATGGTCCTTTCATCTTTTATCACCCGTGTCCTTTTATTGTCTTTCTTAGACTCCTTGCTTTGGGTTTCGACTTTCTCCTGAATGTTGATGATCTTCATTCCGATCCATATTCTGAATTCTATTTCTGACAATTCAGCCATTTCAGATTGGGCAAGAACCATTGCTGGGGAACTAGTGTGGTTGTTTGGAAATAAGAAGATACTTTCTGGCTTTTTGAGTTGCCTAAGTTCCTGTGCTGGTTCTTTCACCTCTAGTCTGCTCCCAGGTCTTGGAGGAGTCCCTGCTGATTACTGACTTTGTACCTTCATTCCTTTTGTTGGTTGTTCTGACCCATGGATCTCCTTCAAGCAGGTGGCAGCAGTTGGCAGGGAGGCCATATTCTTGCCAGGTCAGCCCTAATTTGCTGTCTGAGTGCTTCCTGGAGGAACATGGGTTTGCACCTTCCTGCAGAGTTTAGGCATAAGTGGGACTGCTGGGCTGGAAGCTCTAGGAGCTGTGGTATGTCTGGCTACTAAAGGAGGGGTTTCATGGGGTCAACCACCTTGTCATCCAGGTGTTTCCCAGGAGAAAGGAGGCTGTGCCCACCAGCTGAATTCACACAGAAGTGGAACCATTGGGCTGGGAGCTCTAGCAGGAGTTTCCTGTGTGACTACCAGTGGCAGGAGTGGATGGAGCCACCCACCCTGCTGTCCAGCTGCTTCTTAGGACAACAGGAGGCTGTAGCCAACTGCTGAGTTCAGATAGAAGTGAGCTCACTGGGCTGGAAGCTGGCACTGAGCCTTGTCTGGTGAGGGAGAGTGGAGCAATCTAACTGCTCCTAGGAATCACAACTGCAGCCTCTATTAGGGCTATGGTGCTGGTGCTGGTCTATTCCAGGGCCCAAGGCTTATAGAAGTCCCGCTGGACTGGAGAGATGTCCCTGCAAAATGTCCAGGTGGCTCTCTGCCTCAATATAGAAGTGCAGTGATGAAGTGCATGGGGGCCAAGAAAATGCTCTCATTCACAGTCTGGCATGGGTCTCTGTGGAGGGTGTGAATCCCCTGGGAGGCTCTCACTCACACCCTTTCCCATGTTGGAGAGGTTCAACTGGCTCCACACTGAGCCCAGACAGGCTAGTGCCTAGCTTTGCTCCTCCCTGCTCTCTGTGTCTCCCTGCTTCCCTGATAGATCCTGACATGGTTTCATGGATAATCTGCCTGCAGGGGTAGTGTTTCCTCTCTGTGAGAGCACTGCTCATGAGCTGCTTCTAGTCCACCATCTTGACACACACCCTGGAAATATCTTCAGGTTAAGAGAAAAGACCATTACTCTCAATTTTTTTTAATGATAATTTAAAATAAGTATGTAGAACACAAGAACACAGAACCCAGCCTGGAGTAGAGCCAGCTAGCCAATCCACAGGCTTATGACAGATACTAATTGTTGAGTGCGATTGAAATTTTGTGTTTTCTTGTTATGCATCAAAATCTGGCTGAGGAAGAAATTAGAACCTAGATGTAAAATGCTGCCATGATGTAATACTGGCTTTGAGATTGAGTTGCAGGTGTAGAAAAACAACTGTAAAATCTATTTAGCCTCTAAGACAAGTATTTTCTCCTATATTCTCTTCAAAAGTAGGCCAATCAGAATAAAAGGACCTTGTTTAAATTGATAAGGCTTAACTACAAAAATATAGAGAAAATATCAAAGTTAATCACAACAGGTCAAAATTCTCTTTGAAAACAGAAAGAGATAAGAAACCCATTCTCACCTAATGTATTCAGCAGTGAACAAGAGACTCTAAACTACAGTAAACAAAAGAAGTGTATTTATCTATATAATAAATATATCTAATAATATTAAAATATGTAATATGAAATATATAGAGAGAGGGAGAGGAACTGTAAACAAGGAAGTAAAATGGTCATTAAAATTCTAGCAGATAATGTTTCTGTACAGTGAAGGTCTACAGACTGTACAGATAAATTATTAGATTTATTATTTGATCCAAAGACTTTACAGATAAATTATTAGATTTGAGAAGCAAATTTAGCAAGGTCAATTTTTTTTTTCTTTTTTGATATGGGGTCTTGTTTTGTTGCCCAGGCTGAAATGCAGTGGCACAATCTTGGCTCACTTCAACCTCCACCTCCCAGGTTCAAGTGATTCTCCTGCCTCAGCCTCCCAAGTAGCTGGGATTACAGATGTGCACCAACACAACTGGCTAATTTTTGTATTTTTAGGGGAGACAGGGTTTCATCATGTTGACCAGGCTGGTCTCCAACTCCTGACCTCAAGTGATCTGACTGCCTTGGCCTCCCAAAGTCCTGGGATTACAGGCATGAGCCACTGCAACCAGCCTCAATTTTTAAACATTACTTGGAACACCATAAACCAGCAACAAATAGAAAATTAAAAATTTTTCCAAGATACCCTTTTGAATGGCTACAAAATTATCAATACACAGAATACATTCAGCAAAATGTGTATTAACTGTTTGTAAATATTATTGGATTAAACTATACTTAATTAAATGAAAGAATATACCATTATCAGATACAAAAAGACACAACTTTTTTAAAATTAATTTTCCACAAGTTGATTTATAATTTCAAAACAATTCTTATCAAAATCCTAGCAGATATTTTTTGCTTGTCTGATTGATTGTCATAAATGAAATACTAATCCTAAAATGTATATGCAATCACAATGTGCCAAAAATAGTCAAAACATACTTGAAGAATAGTAAAATATAGTAGAACTTGCTCTATGAGAAATAAAGACTTATTAAGAGGCTACAGTTATTATGAAAATGTTATATTGGTACAAACACTGACAAATAGACCAATGGAACAGCATAGAGAAAAACAGACCCATATACAAATGACACTTTATATCAAAGATGATAATGCAGAGCAGTGTGAAAACCAGCTGTTTTATTAACTGATATTAGGACAATGGGACATCTGTATGTAAAAAAGGTTTTAACTTGATCCTTACTTTGTGTAATATAAAAAAATCAATTCCAGGTGAATTATAAAACTAAATATAAGAGAAAGAAAATCAATTTCTTCTAAAAAAATACAAAGATAAAACAATAAACAAGGTAAGTAAATATATTCATGTACTTAAGTAAGGGAAAGGCTTTTTTAACCTTAAAAGAAAAGATTGGCCAATTTGAAATCATTTCAATTACAAACTTTTCCACCCAAATACAAATGACAAACTACAGAGCAGGAGAAAACATTGGCAACAAGTTTTTGCCAATTGGCAACAATAATTACAGAGGAATCCTATTCATAACATATTATAAAATCCTAAAAATAAGTAAAAGATGGACAATTATTTTTCCACAGATCATTGGGGTACAGGTGGTGTGCAGTTGCGTGAATAAATTCTTTAGTGGTGATTTTTAAGATTTTGGTGCACCCATCACCCAAGTACTATACACTGCACTCTATTTGTAGCCTTTTATCCCTCAACCCCTTCCACCCTTCCCTCCAAGTCCCCAAAGTCTATTGTATCATTCTTACTCCTTTGTATCCTCGTAGCTTAGCACCCACATATCGGTGAGAACATATGATGTTTGATTTTCCATTCCTGAGTTACTGGACTTAGAATGATAGTTTCCAATCTCATCCAGGTCACTGTGAATGCTGTTGATTAATTTCTTTTTATGGCTGAGTAATATTCAATTGTATATATATATATATACACCACAGTTTCTGTATCTACTCACTGATTGATGTACATTTGGGTTGGTTCCACAATTTTGCAGTTGTGAACTGCAAAATTCCTCTGAGTAGATACCCAGTAGTGGGATTGCCAGATCAAATTGTAGTTCTATTTTTAGTTCTTTAAGGAATCTCCACACTGTTTTCCATAACAGCTATACTAGTTACATTCCCACCAGCAATGTAGAAGTGTTCCCTGATCACTGCAACCATGCCAGCATCTACTGTTTTTTTTTGTTTACTTTTTGATTATACCCATGCTTGCAGGAGTGAGGTGGTATCACATTGTGGTTTTGATTTGCATTTCCCTGATTATTAGTTGTGTTGAGTGTTTTTCATATGTTTGTTGGCCACTTCCATATCTTCTTTTGAGAATTGTCTATTCATGTTCTTAGCCCACTTTTTGGTGGAAATAAGAAACTTGCTCAAAACCGCATGCCTACATGGAAAGTGAATAACCTGCTTCTGAATGACTACTGGGTAAATAATGAAATTAAGGCAGAAATAAATAAGTTCTTTGAAACCAATGAGAACAAAAATGCAATGTACCAGAGTCTGGGACACAGCTAAAGCAGTATTTAGAGGGAAATTTGTAGCTCTACATACCCACAGGAGAAAGTGGGAAAGATCTAATATCAACACCCGAACATGACAATTAAAAGAATTGGAGAAGCAAGAGCAAACAAATTCAAAAGCTAGCAGAAGACAAGAAATAACTAAGATCAGAACAGAACAGAAGGAGATAGAGACATAAAAAGCCCTTCAAAAAATCAGTTAATCCAGGAGCTGGTTTTATGAAAAGATCAACAAAATAGATAGACTGCTAGCCATACCAATAAAAAAGAAAAGACAGAAGAATCAAATAGATGCAACTAAAAAAGAAAAATGACAAAGGGGATATCATCACCAATCCCACAGAAATACAGTCTACCATCAGAGAATACTACAAACACCTCTATGCAAATAAACTAGAAAATCTAAAGAAATGCATAAAGTCCTAGATACATACACCCTTCCAAGACTAAACAGGAAGAAGTTGAATCCCTGAATAGACCAATAACAAGTTCTGAAATTGGGGCAGTAATTAGTAGTCTACCAACCAGAAAAAAAAAAAATGCCCAGGACCAGATGGATTCACAGCCAGATACTACCAGAGATACAAAGAGGAACTGAAACCATTCCTTCTGAAACTATTCCAAACAATAGAAAAAGATGAACTCCTCCCTAACTCATTTTATGAGGCCAGCATCATCCTGATACCAAAACCTGGCAGGGATACAACAAAAATAGATAATTTCAGACCAATTTCCCTAATGAACATCAATGCAAAAATCCTCAATAAAATACTGTCAAATCAAATCCAGCAGTACATCAAAAAGCTTATCCACCATGATCAAGTCAGCTCCATCCCTGGGATGCAAGCCTGGTTCAACATACTTAAATCAATAAATGTAATCCATCACATAAACAGAACCAATGACAATAATCTCACAATTATCTCAATAGTTGCAGAAAAGGCCTTCAATAAAAGTTAACACCCCTTCATGCTAAAAACTCTCAATAAACTAGGTATTGGTAAAACATATCTCAAAATAATAAGAGCTATTAATGACAAACACTGCCAATATCATACTGAATGGGCAAAAGCTGGAAGCATTCCCTTTGAAAACTAGCACAAAACAAGGATGCCCTCTCTCACCACTCCTATTCAACATAGTTATTGGAAGTGACAGGAAAATAAATAAATAATTCACTACAGGTTTATAAAATAAATTGTTTTATGGCAATGAAAATTAATGAACTGTAGCTATGCACATCATCATGAATAAACCTTAGAACAAAATAATGAATTAAAAAACAGGTCACAGTAGACCACAGATAGTATATGCTAGCATTTTTATAAAACTTCTTAATTATTTTCAAGTATGGAAAACAAATAGTCATTTTTTTAAAGTCCAATAAAAATCCAACATCTTTTGTTTCTCTAATCAGAATTATTGGGATTGACTGTGTGGAGAAAACTTAGTGTATGTAACTGTAATTCTCTTCCTTGGTTAAGCAAATCTTTAGAGTAAGCCAATTAGTGTACTGCAGGAAGAATCAAATAGCACTCTAAGTCTCTGAAATTGTCAGAAAATGGAATCCTGTGGTTACTGAAAATGTATATTTTAAATAGAGTGACCACTAAAACCATACGTGGATTACAAAGCTGAAAGAGACTATAAATGTATTACAATTCTTGACTTCCCTCCACCTCACCAACAACTATTGTTGGCTCTACCTGCAAAATAATCAACTGATCTTTGACAAAGCTGGCAAAAATATACACTGGGGAAAGAATATCCTATTCAATAAATGGTACTGGGAAAATGGAAGGCCATATGCAGAAGAATGAAACTGGACCTCTAGCTCCTCCATATACAAAAATTAAGTCCAGATGGATTAAAGACTTAAATAAGACCTGAAACTATAAGAATCCTAAAATAAAACCTAGAAAAAAAACTCCTCCAGACATTGGCCTAGGCAAATAATTTATGACTAGGTCTTCAGAAGCCCTACAATAAAACCAAAATAAAACAAAACCAAAAATAAACAAATGGGACCTAATTAAACTTAAAAGCTTCTTCACAATAAAAGAAATAACCAACGGAGTAAACAGATAAACTACAGACTTGGAGAAAATATTTGCAAATAATGCATCTAACAAAGGGCTAGTATCCAGAATCCGCAAGAAACTCAAACAACTCAATAAGAAAAAAATAATAATCCTATTAAAAAGTGGCCAAAGGACATAAACAGATATTTTTCAAAAGAAAATATACAAGCAGCCAACAAACATATGAAAAAATATACATCACTAATCATCAGAGAAAGGCAAATTAAAACCACAATGAGATATCATCTTACACCAATCAGTATGGCTATCATTAAAAAGTCAAAAAGCTAGATGTTGTCAAGGATGGAGAGAAAAGGGAATGCTTATACACTCTTGGTAGGAATGTGAGTTAGTACAACTTCTATGGAAAACAGTATGGAGATTTCTCAAATAACTAAAAATGGAATTACTCTTTAATCCAGCAATCCCACTTCTGGGTATCTACCCAAGGGAAAAGAAATCATTTTATCAAAAAAGATACCTGCACTTGTATGTTTATTGAAGCACTATCCATAATAGCAAAGCTGTGGAATCAACCTAAGTATCCATCAACAGATGAATGTATTTAAAATGTAGTGTATAGGCCAGATGCAGTGGTTCAAGCCTGTAATCCCAGAATTTTGGGAGGCTGAGGAGGGTGAATCGCCTGAGTTCAGGAGTTCAAGACCAGTCTGACCAACATAGTGAAATCCTGACTCTACTAAAAATACAAAAATTAGCTGGGCATGGTGGAGAACACCTGTAATGCTGAGGCAGGAGAATCACCTGAACCCGGGAGGTAGAGGTTGTAATGAGCCAAGATCATGCCACAGCACGCCAGCCTGGGTGACAGAGTGAGACTCTGTCTCAAAATAAACAAACAACAACAACAAAATATTGTGTATATATACTATGGTATACTACTTAACTAAAAAAGAATGAAATCATGTATTTTACAACATGAATGAAACTGGAGGACATTATCCTTAGTGAAATGACTCAGAAACATAAAGTCGAAAACCACATGTTCTCACTTATAAATGGGAGGTAAACAATGGGTAAGCATAGATATACAGAGTGGAATAATAGACATTAGAAAGTTTAAAAGGTGGGGCAGTAGAAGGGGGTGGGTACAATGTACCCTTTTCAAATGATGGGTACATTAAAAGCCCAGACTTCACCACTATGCGATATATTCATATAACACAACTGCACTTACACCCTTAATTCCATAAAAATTAAAAATTAAATAATAATAAATATCCAGAACCAACTGTCTCTCACAACTGCCAACACTACTTTCCTATTTCATACCACTCCACCACCACGTCTCAGCTAAACCACAGGAAAAGCTCATTATCTAATCTCATTACATCAACCCTAGACTACCTCTCTCACATAACAAAGCTCTTCTCAAAGTAGCAATTACTGTTTGAAAACTTTATTTCTACTACATAGCAACTCTAATCAACCCAGCCACCACCACTACCAGTGGCTTCTCATCTCACATAAAATAAAATCCAAGTTCTGTATGACCACGGACCCAGGCTACTTCTCTGGCTTCATCTTATAATATTCACTCAACTATGATGCTGATCTCTTTGCATTGCCTTATATGTGCTAAGCAGGGCCTTAGCACCTACCGTTAAATAGCTAACTAAATATAAATAGGACCTGGATGTACAAATGATGAAAGTGTGCCATGATTCAATATTTATTATTCATCCAATTCTATACACCTGTGACCCAATAAAAACATCCTTATTAGGCCTGATGTAGTGGAGGTGATGTCCTCCTTTTGAAGAATTTTGGGAACATTTTACACATGACTTGGGAACTATTTACACATTGTATTTTACACAGAACTGTCTAATTGCCCAAGATATACTATGTCTGTAAGGCAATTAGGCAATCTATACAGGTTCTATTAAGCATACATATATATCATCTCCTAATCTCCCCAACTCCCAACCCATCTGCCCACCCCTCACAAGAAGAAATGTGACTTCTTCATTAAATGCTTTCTGGAAAAATCTGAAAAATTCTTGAAAATATATATGCTTTTTTTTTTCTTTTTCCTTGAGATGACGTCTCACTCTGTCACCCAGGCTGGAGTGCAGTGGCATGATCTAGGCTCATTACAGCTTCCACCTCCCAGGTTCAGGCGATTCTCCTGCCTCAGTACTCTGAGTAGCTGGGACTGCAGGTGCCTTCTACCATGGCCAGCTACTTTTTGTATTTTTAGTAGACACAGGGTTTCACCATGTTGGCCAGGCTGGTCTTGAACTCCTGACCTCAGGTGATCCACCCACCTCAGTCTCCCAAAGTGCTGGGATTAACAGGCATGAGCCACCGAGCCTAGCTGAGAAATGTACTCTTAATGAGATTTTGAATAATCACTTGAACTGCAAGGAATAACCCTTTAAGAGAGCCAGCTCCTCCTGTTCTTTCAGGAAGAACTATGATCTCTGGTTATTAACTGAGCATTTTATGGGCAGAAAATGGAAATTAAAGACAAGAGTACCATGATATAAGTCCTGATCTGGTCTCTCAATTAAAATGATATTAAAAAGCAGCATAATTTTCCACCTCAGCCCACGTGGAAAATTGTTGCAGAATGAGTGGACTTCCTTTCCAGAAAGCAAGATAAAAGATGCTTTTAGCCCAGCACAGCTTGTAGCACATACAGAGAGTCAAAAGAAATTCAGAAAATAGTCAAGGGTGAGCAGCAAGGAAGGTAGTTTAAAAATTTGCTTCACTGTGCTGGCTGAATTTACTCCTGATCCCAGAAGAGTAAAAATTAGTACTCTCAAGTCTAATCTACCAGAACCACTAAGTCAGCCCAGCTTTGACAGCCTTAGATGCACGTGGCTGTTCAACAGACAAATGGAGCTCAGGGATTGCTCCTAATACCTGCCTCCTAGGTCCAGGAGCTCTGGGAGAACAGGGCTGTGACTGGGCCATAGGGGCCCTTGAAACACGTGTCAAGAAGACATTCTAGAGCAGAAAGGTCACACTCTATGAAGAGAGAGGGTGAGTGCTACTCACCCTATTTGTCTCCCAGCCCAAAGGCAGTTTTTTTCAAGTCCTTTTTCTTTTCAAGGAGCATCTTGACATTTTGTCAGTACTTGTGGTTTCTACTTAATGACAGATAAGGAGGGATGGGTCCTGACCTCCCTTTGTGTACTTATCATTGATAAAAGGAGTATGCCTGCCTGTGGGAATCTGGAAGTAAAGTGGGCCATTTAACAGGCAGGTCTATGACAGGTGAATTTAGAAGCCAACTATGTGAAAACCACTAATGATGACGATAACAATTATAACAAATATGGGGGCTTAATATGTGCCAGGCACTTAGCTAAGTTCTTTAGAGGAATCATCTATATTCGGTCCTCATAAAAACTCTATGGGAAAAAATATTGCTGTGTTATTGGGCCCTTTTTACAAATGAGGAAATTGAGGCATAGAGAGGTTTAAAATCTCTATACTCCACTGTCTCCTTAAAAAGGATAAAAACCTATCTTGCACCATCCTTTAAAAATGGCTCTTTAGTAATGCTTTTTAAAATTCTTGCAACAAATATACCCTTTGAAATGAAAATCCCTGGAAATGAGATCCAAGATGGCCAAACAGGAAAAACTCTGGAGTGCAGTTCCCAGCAAGAACAATGCAGAGGGTGAGTGATCACCACATTTCCAAACCAGTTTTTGCCGCTCACAGACCAGGAGATTCCAGGCTGAAAAGCACCATGAGTTTCCAGCATGGCTGTTTCAGCCGGCACAGCGGGTCTCCGCACAAAAACTCACACAAATCTGGGCGGCCATTTCAACTGGTGCCTGGAACACCTGGGAGTCAGAGTTGCCTGTTCAACTGAAAAAAAGGGGGCTGAAACAGGGAGCCAGGTGATCTGGCTCAGCAGGTCCCACCCCAACAAGGACCAGAAATCTGAAACACTCTGGATTGAGAATTTCACATCAAGTGCATCTGGACCCAGGACGGTCCAGCTCCGTGGGGGGAAGGGCATCAGCCATCACCCAGGCAGTCCACCACTACCGAGGTAGTCCATGACTACCAAGGCAGTCCGTCATTACCAAGGCAGTCCACCATTACCAAGGCAATTGCCTTTACTGAGGCAGTTCTCCATTACTGAAGCTGACTGCCATTACTGAGGCAGTTCTAACTGTACCTCTGTTAACAACACCTGCAAGGAAGTTGACATAGCAGCTGGACAGAGCCCATGGCAGCTCAGCAATGCCTCCACTGGCAGACTGTGACTAGACTACCTCCTTACTGGGAAGGGCATCTCTGAAAAAAGGCAACAGCATATCAGGAACTTATAAATAAAGCCCCACCTTCCCAGGACAGAGCAACTGGGAAGAGGTGGTTATGAGTTCCACTGCAGCAGACTTAAGCATACCTGTCCAGCAGCTCTGAACGGAACAAGGAGCTCACAGCTCAGCACTTGAGCTCCTATAAGGGACAGACTGTATACTCAAGCAGCTCCCTGACTCCTTTATATCCAAAGAGACACCTCATAAAGGAGAGCTCAAGCTGACATCTGGCAGGCACCCTTCTGGGATGAAGATAACAGAAGAAGAAACCAGCAGTAACCCTTACTGTTCTGCAGCCGCCGCAGGTGATCCCCAGGCAAGCAGGGTCTGGAGTGGACCTCCAGCAGTCCTACAGCAGAGAGGCCTGACTGTTAGAAGGAAAACTAAAAAACAGAAAGACATGACTTCAACATCAACAAAAAGGGCGTCCACTCAGAGACCCCATCCGAAAGTCACCAACTACAAAGACCACAGGTGGATAAATCCACAAAGATGGGAATAAACCAGTGCAAAAGGGATGAAAACACCCAAAACCAGAACACCTCTCCCCCTCCAAGGGATCACAACTCCTCATCAGCAAGGGAACAAAGCAGGATGGAGAATGAGTCTGATGAATTGACAGACACAGGCTTCAGAAGGTGGGTAATAACAACCTTCTCAGAGCTAAAAGAACATGTTCTAACCCAATGCAAAGAAACTAAGAACCTTGAAAAAAGGTTTGATGACATGCTAATGAGAATAAACAGCTTAGAGAAGAATACAAATGACTTGATGGAACTGAAAAACAAACATGAGAACTCCGCGAAGCATACACAAATTTCAACAGCCAAATCGACCAAGCAGAAGAAAGGATATCAGCAATTAAAGATCAACTCAGTGAAGTGAGAGGGCAAGAACAGAGGAAAAAAAGAGTGAAAAGAAATGAACAAAGCCTCCAAGAAATATGGGATTACGTGAAAAGACCTAATCTACATTTGATAGGTGTACCTGAATTTGACGGAGAGAATGAATCCAAGCTGGAAGACAATCTTCAGGATATTATCCAGGAGAACTTCCCCAATGTAGTAAGGCAGGCCAAGATTCAAGTTCAGGAAATACAGAGAACACCACAAAGATATTCCTCAAGAAGAGCAACCCAAAGGCATATAATCACCAGATTCACCAGGGTTGAAATGAAGAAAAAAATGCTAAGGGCAGCAAGACAGAAAGGTCAGATTACCCACAAAGGGAAGCCCATTAGACTCACAGTGGATCTCTCAGCAGAAAACCTACAAGCCACAAGAGAGTGGGGGCCAATATTCAACATCCTTAAAGAAAAGAACTTTCAACCTAGAATTTCATATCCAGCCAAACTAAGCTTCATTAGCAAAGGAGAAATAAAATCCTTTACAAACAAGCAATTGCTGAGAGATTTCGTCACCACCAGGCCTGCCTTATAAGAGCTCCTGAGAGAAGCACTAAATGTAGAAAGGAACAACCAGTACCAGCCACTCCAAAAATGTAACAAATGGTAAAGATCATTGACACAAAGAAGAAACTGCATCAACTAATAGGCAAAACAACCAGCTAGCAAATGGCTGTATCAAATTCACACATAACAATATTAAACTTAAATGTAAATGAGCTAAATGCCCCAATCAAAAGACACAGACTGGAAAATTGGATAAAAAGTCAAACCCCATCGTTGTGCTGTAAAAAAAAAAAGGAAACCCATCTCATGTGGAAGAACACACATAGGATCAAAATAAGGGGATGGAGGAAGATTTACCAAGCAAATGGAGAGCAAAACAAAGCAGGAGTTGCAATCCTAATCTCTAATAAAATACTCTTTAAATCAACAAAGATCAAAAGAGACAAAGAAGGGCATTACATAACAGTAAAAGGACCAATGCAACAAGAAAAGCTAACGATCCTAAATACATATGCACCCAATACAGGAGCACCCAGATACATAAAGCAAGTTCTTAACAACCTACAGAGACATAGACTTCCACATAATAATAGTCGGAGACTTTAACACTCCACTGTCAATATTATACAGATCAACGGGACAGAAAATTAAGAAGGATATCCAGGACTTGAACTCATATCTGGACCAAGAAAACCTAACAGACATCTACAGAACTCTCCAACCCAAATTCACAGAATATACATTCTTCTCAGTACCACATCGCACCTCCTCTAAAATTGACCACATAATTGGAAATAAATCACTCCTCAGCAAATGCAAAAGAACGGAAATCATAACAAACAGTCTGTCAGACCATAGTGCAATCAAATTAGAACTCAGGGTTAAGAAACTAACGCAAAACTGCACAACTTCATGGAAACTGAACAACTGGTTCTTGAAAGGTGACTGGATAAACAATGAAATGAAGGCAGAAATAAAGGTGTTCCTTGAAACCAACAAGAACAAATACATGACGTACCAGAATCTCTGGGACACATTTAAAGCAGTGTCTAGAGGGAAATTTATAGCAATAAATGCCCATGTGAGAAGCAAGGAAAGATCTAAAACGGACACCCTATCATCAAAATTGAAAGAGCTATAGGAGCAAGACCAAAAAACTTCAAAGGCTAGCAGAAGACAAAAAAATAACTAAGATCAGAACAGAACTGAAGGAGATAGAGACACAAAAACTCTTCAAAAAATTAATAGATCCAGGAGCTAGTTTTTTGAAAAGATCAACAAAATAGACAGACCACTAGCCAGATTAATAAAAAAGAAAAGAGAGAAGAATCAAACAGATTCAATAAAAAATGAGAAAGGGGATTCACCACCGATTCCACAGAAATACAAACCACCATCAGAAATTACTACCAGGAACTCTATGCACATAAACCGGTAAACCTGGAAGAAATTGATAAATTCCTGGACACTTGCACCCTCCCAAGCCTAAACCAGGAAGAAGTCGAAACCCTGAATAGACCAATAACAAGGGATGAAGTTGAGGCAGCAATTAATAACCTACCAACCAAAAAAAGCCCAGGTCCAGATGGGTTCACAGCCAAATTCTACCAGACGTACAAAGAGGTGCTGGTACTACTCCTTCTGAAACTATTCCAAACAATCCAAAAAGAGGGAGTCCTTCACAAATCTTTTTATGAGACCAACATCATACTGATACCAAAACCCAACAGAGACTCAACAAGAAAAGAAAACTTCAGGCCAATAACCATGATTAATATAGATGCAAAAATCTTCAATAAAATACTGGCAAACCGATTGCAACAACACATCAAACAGCTTATCCATCATGATCAAGTAGACTTCATCCCGGGGATACAAGGCTGGTTCAACAAACACAAGTCTATAAACATAATCCACCACATAAACAGAACCAAAGACAAAAACCACATGATTATCTCAAAAGATGCAAAGAAAGCCTTCGACAAACTTCAACAGCCCTTTATGCTAAAAACTCTTAATAAACTAGGTATTGATGGAATGTATCTCAAAATAAAAGCTATTTACAACAAACCCACTGCCAATATCATACTGAATGGGCAAAAACTGGAAATATTCCCTTTGAAATCTGGCACTAGACAAAGATGCCCTCTCTCACCACTCCTATTCAATATAGTATTGAAAGTTCTAGCTAGAGCAATCAGGCAAGGAAGAGAAATAAAAGGTATTCAATTAGGAAAGGAGGAAGTCAAATTGTCTCTATTTGTAGACATCATGATTGCATATTTAGAAGACTCCGTCACCTCAGCCAAAAGTCTCCTTAAGCTGATAAGCAACTTCAGCAAAGTCTCAGGATACGAAATCAGTATGTAGAAATCACAAGCATTCCTACACACCAATAACAGACTAAAAGAGAGCCAAATCAAGAGTGAACTCCCATTCACAATTGCTACAAAGACAATAAAATACCTAGGAATACAGCTAATAAAGGATGTAAAGGACCTCTTCAAGGAGAACTACAAATCACTGCTCAAGGAAATAAGAGAAGATATAAAGAGATGGAAAAACATTCCATGCTCATGGTCAGGAAGAATTAATATTGTGAAAATAGCCATACCGCATGAAGTAATTTATAAATTCAATGCTATCTCCATCAAGCTACCTATGACCCTCCTCACAGAACTGGAAAAAACCACCTTAAACTTCATATGGAACCAAAAGAGAGCCCACATAGCCAAGACAATCCTAAGCAAAAAGAACAAAACTGGAGGCATCGAGCTCCCTGACTTCAAACTATACTACTGGCTACAGTAATCAGAACAGCATGGTACTGGTACCAAAACAGAGATATAGACCAGTGGAACAGAACAGAGACCTTGGAGGCAATGCCACACATCTACAACCATCTGATCTTTGACAAACCTCACAAAAACAGGCAATGGGGAAAGGATTTCCTGTTTAATAAATGGTATTGAGATAACTGGCTAGCCATGTGCAGAAAACAGATACTGGATCCCTTCCTGACACCTTACACTAAAATTAACTCCAGATGGATTAAAGACTTAAACGTAAGACCTAACACCATAAAAACCCTAGAAGAAAACCTAGGCAAAACGATTCAGGACATAGGCATAGGCAAGGACTTCATGACTAAAACACCAAAAGCATTGGCAACAAAAGATGAAATAGACAAATGGGATCTAATTAAACTCCAGAGCTTCTGCACAGCAAAAGAAACAGTCATTAGAGTGAACCGGCCACCAACAGAATGGGAAAATATTTTTGCAATCTACCCATCTGACAAAGGGCTAATATGCACAATCTACAAAGATCTAAAACAGAGTTACAAGAAGAAAACAAACCCAACTCATTCAAAAGTGAGTGAAGGACATATATAGACACTTTTCAAAAGAAGACATATATGAGGGCAACAAATATATGAAAATGCTCATCATCACTGGTCATTAGAGAAATGCAAATCAAAACCACATTGAGATACCATCTCACACCAGTAAGAATGGGGATCATCAAAAAACCTGGAGACAACAGATGCTGGAGAGGATGTGGAGAAATAGGAACACTTTTACACTGTTGGTGGGAGTATAAATTAGTTCAACCATTGTGTAAGATAGTGTGGCGATTCCTCAAGGACCTAGAAATAGAAATTCCATTTGACTCAGCAATCCTATTACTGGATATATATCCAAAGGATTATAAATCATTCTATTATAAAGATATGTGCAGACTTATGTTCACTGCAGCACTGTTTACAATAGCAAAGACCTGGAACCAACCCAAATGCCCATCAATGATAGACTGGACAGGGAAAATGTGGCATATATACACCATGGAATACTATGCAGCCATAAAAAAACGATGAGTTCGTGTCCTTTGTAGGGACATGGATGAATCTGGAAACCACCATTCTCAGCAAACTGACACGAGAACAGAAAATCAAACACCACATATTCTCACTCATAGGCAGGTGTTGAACAATGAGAACACATGGACACAGGGAGGGGAGCATCACACACTGGAATCTGTTGGGGGGGACTAGAGGAGGGACAGTGGTGGGTAGGGAGGTTGGGGAGGGATAACATGGGGAGAAATGCCAGATATAGGTAACGGGGAGATGTAGGCAGCAAACCACATTGCCATGTATGTACCTGTGTAACAATCCTGCATGATCTGCACATGTATCCCAGAACCTAAAGTACAATAAAAAAAATATATATATATAAAATTAAATTAAATTAAATGTGAAAAAAAAGAAATGAAAACCCCTGTGAACTATAAGTATTATCTGGAAAACACAGCACATAATCAACCATTAAAATCTTAACTCAAATTAATTTATCACACTAGCTTGCAAGGAGGAGGGCCCTAACTGTGAACAAAAACAAGACATTTAAGCTTTAATGAGGATGAAAGATTCAAGACATTTCTGGAAAATGTCTGCTCTTTGAGGTCCAGGGCTATGACTTTTGTCTTAGCATATCCAGACTCTTATATGCTACTGTGTGAAAAATATATACTCAAAAAAATGTTTGTAAGATGGATGGATGGATGGATGGATGGATCTGTGGATACGTGAATGGATGAATGAGTTATTCTCTCTAAAGACAACTGGGCTTCATGAGCAGTGTGTGGGTAAATGGAGGGCAATGAAGCAATGAGGTGATTCCATAATTGGAAAGAAACAGCACTGGGTGACTATGGGAGGGGGACTGGGGGACTGAAAAATATGGTAGAAAAAAGTCTCCCTTTTTAATGTGTACTTTTTTGTACTTTTTGGTATGCCTTACCTATTTCAAAAATTAATTTTGTTTAACTTGGTACAAAAGGACGAGGAAGAACCGCAAAGCAAACATTCTCCATTGCATAAGTCTGCCTTGAGTAAGTCTCAGTAAACTGTAACGGCAACATCCCATTAACTGTAAAAGTTATCTTCTGCTTTTTTAAAACATTTTCTTCCTTTTGTCAGGTCATTAGCCCAGATAAGAAAAGCCAGATTCCAAATAACTTTTAGCATGCAAGACCTCCTGAAAGATTTGGATGAATGAAAAGAGGTACTATTCACACCATGGGGAAGGCCTGGGTGGCATATCATTGGCTGCCTGATTTAGAAAGCATGTATACCTAGGACTGAAAAAGAAACTACTGCTAATCTTTTAGGTCAATATATACATATATATAATACTCATGGAATTCTCATTATTTTTGTGACTACTAGAATTCTGCAGTCTAATGCATTTTTGAAGAGAACTTACAAACAGAAAATAGGAACTCCTGGTGCTTACCAATCTCCATCATTACATGTTCTGCCACTGAATACCATGCAGTTTGGACCAACTCAATTAACTTCTGTAGGACTCAACTTTCCTCATATGTGAAAAGAGGATAAGCCACTCATTCTGCTTTCAAAGGGTCATGGAGATAATTAAAAGAAGTGATTGATTATTAATGTACTTGGTAAATGAAGCTCCACACACAAATGTAAGAGCATGACTATTCTTTTCCCAGTATGCACCCAGCTCCAATTTACAGAACTTCTCCAGAAAACGCTGAGTCCGGTACTCCCCCAACCACACCAGCTTCCTGTGGAGTGTTATCACACAACAAACTCTCTTTTAAGAAATGAAGCACCTGGAAGACCTTAGGTGTACCAGTTGACAAATCACTGCTTTAGAATATCAGTCAACCAAGAATCTGCACGGCTGTGCCTGCCTCATTCTCAGAAATACCATAACTAAAGGTCTTGTCTCACTCCCAACTGTGAGCCATGTGACCTTGGGAGAGTCCTCCAACCTGATCTCAACTTTGCATTTACAAGGTGGAAATCTTAATACCTTTCTTCCTTATCCTACAGGCTTGTAGGGTATGAATCAATGAGGCAATAGGTCATCACAAAAAAATTATTCTCATCGTATATATTGTCTGCCCCTATTGAAATGTAAGCACCATGAGTTCAAGGGGTCTGGACTGTTTTATTCACTGATGTATCCTCAGCATTCAGAATAACACCTGGCATATAATGGGCATTCAATAAACATTTGTCAATGAATGAATAACTAATAAATACAGTAACTCTATATTATCACCAATATTATTCTTCCAAATATTTATCCAAAATTTAAAGTCCACAACTTAAAGCACCCATTTTGTGTACATATTCATTTATTTGTAATTTAACTCTGCACATACATTACATACTAGAGAAGCAATTTCCCTCTTAAATACATAAGAGAAACAGAACATTAAAAAACTGTACCTCATGCTCCACAGGGATCATTGCACCTGCAAACAGGGAAATCAGTCTTTGAAAATTTGGCTCTAGATATTTTCTGAAGTAATTAACTAATTGCACTATTTAAAATAACATCTAATCTAATAATAAGGGGAATGCCACTGTAAAATAAATTAGAAGCCCGTAAGGCCTACGTAAGCAGGAATTGAGACGCTAGGTCTTTGGAGACTGCTTATAATTGTAGCTCCCAAAACTATTCTTCTGCCTCAAACCATTTTGTGAAGTCTCTCTCTCATCCTTAGGTAAACAAGCCTTGGAGGTCTATATCTCTCTCTTCTTTAGGGTAATTGTAAATACTTTGAAATAACTATCATCGACACCCTTCCTAGAGCATAATTTGACAATATTTATCAGAAATCACTAAAGTTTCACTTTGTTCATACCCTTTCACCTTGTTAATCATAATAACAAAAATTATAAATCACTTAAAGATCTAACAATAAAAAGTTGATAATTTTAAAAACTATTTTTAAATGATGAATGTCAGAAAAAAAATCACGTTCAGAAAGCTGCTTGGCGGTCTCAGTGGACACAATTCCTCTTCGACATAGAAAATAAACCACAAATATATCACTTGTGACTCCACCTGCTCACGGAAAGTTAGGACTGAGAATGTACACATTTCACAAATTTTGAAATATTCTCCATAAGTTTAGAAAGTCTGCCTGTGGAAAGAAGCTGGTAGGTAGTTGTGATTGGAAAAATTCTAAGGCAGCCCTCAAGAATTCCACACCCTGGCGTACACATCCTCTATAATCATCTCCTTTGAGTGTGAATGGGACTTATGTATGTAAGATAACACTCCATGCTTCTGTTACATCATATGGCAGAAGGGATTTTTCAGATAAAATTAAGGTCCCTAATCAGTTAACTTTGAGTTAATAAATAAGAAGCCTATCCTAGGTGGGCCTGATCTAATCAGGCAAGCTCTCAAAGCCAGTCAGAATTAAAGTGAGAGAGAAATCTGCTCCCAGCCATGGAGGAGAAAGTTCACATGGCTTGGAGAGGTCCACGTGGCACTGTGTGGCAAGCAGCCTCTAGAAGCAAAGATTAGCCCCATTTGGAAGCCATCAAGAAAGCAGAGACCTCAGTCCTACAGCTGAAAGAAAATAAATTCTGCCAACAACTCGAGGGAGTGTAGAAGTGGATTTTCCCTAGTCGCGCCTCCAAATGAGGACTCAGCTAACTAAGACCTCGATTTGAGCCCTGTCAAATGCTACACAAAGGGCCAGTGAACCCATGCCTGGACTCCTGACCTACAGACACTAGGGATGACAAATTATTGTTGTTGGGAGCCATTAAATGCATAATAATTTGTTATGCAACAAATTTTTTAAAAAACCTAATGCAGTAATGAAACATGTTCTAGAATCAAGTTACTCACCAGCTAGAGACTGATTTTTAAGTCCAATGTGTTTTATGTACCTCCAGTTTCCCAGGTCTAACTTCTAACTTGGCCTTTGCATGAATAGCAAAGTCTAGTTTAGATATTCCTGGCCTTCCCTCTTCAACCACAGCAGAGGCAAATAGCCAACAACAGAATAAGAATAAGCTACATGTCTGCAGGACCAAGAAGAACAGCTCCGATCACCTCCAATAATCCTACAGGATTGCTCCATTTGACAAAGGAATCAGACAAGCTCTGAGTTGGGAAGCTTTGCATCTGCACATTCCAATATCATGCTGTTTGCTATTTTGATTTCCTAGGGGAGAAAGAAAAAGTTCACAAGTGCACTCAATTGCTATCAAATCAGCTGCCCTATTTGTGTTTCTCTGGAGCTGCTGCTGCTGGGTTTAGGTCTCATTAGAGTAAATGGGCACTGTTTTCCATGATTCTCACTTCTGTAGGCAAATTTGGATCTCTTAGAAAGCAATGCACCCACTTCCAGAGTAATTTTGCAAAATACTTCCTGATGTCTAGCAAACTCTGCCTCAAGGATGCAAAAGCCATATTCCCTGCATCCCCATGTCAGTAGACAGGATCCTTTCCTCCTCCTACTAGGAGAGCACAGATGCCTTGTGTTAGATAATTGCTAGAAACATTGCTTAACATGATATAAACCCAGTGTCCCCCAGCCCCCACAGGCAGCCAAGTACATTCTGCACATCAGCAGGGTGAGGAGATAATCCCAGAAAATAGTTGCTCACTCTTTCTTCCAGTCTGGTGCATTTTGGGGCAAATGTAAACACAGATGCATTTGCTGACAACTGCAATAGTCTCAAAGTTGGTCTTCTTCCTTCCGGTCTTGCTTCTTGCAATCCCTATATTTCAATCTGCTGAGAGTTATCTTTCCAAAATACAAACGTCATTGGGTCATGCAAACACTCTGCCTCTCCACTCCCAGAGAAAACACTGCTTCAAATTCTTCCAAGCCTTCAAGACAAAAATCCAGACTCTTCAGCATAAGACACCATGTCCTATGATCCCCTTATCCCTCCAAACACTTTGCACTCAACGCTCAACCAATACTGACCTAACTTGCCATTCTTGAGACCCACCATGATCATTCTCACCTCTAAGCTATAAGGTCTGCTATTTCTTCCACTGACTCAGAATATTCTCCCTCTACTCCTTTCACCTGATTAACTCCAAGTCATTTCCTTAGATTCCAGCTTAGAGTCATTTACCCTAAAAGCCCTCTTTGATGCCCCCACCCCAGTGCTGGACTAGGACATCCAACAAGATGCTTCCCTCCTCCCTGGCTGTTGAGGCATTCAGCATACTCTAATGGAATTACTTATGTAATAATTGTCTTTATTCCTCACTAGAAACTCATCAGCTTTATTTAGTTCACTGCTGCTTTATCTCCATAATAATATCCGGCAGAAATCAGACACTAAATAAATGTTGAATAAAGGAAGAAAGGAATCAATGAATGAAGTCATTCTTTCAAAGAATATTTTTTGCAAAAAGTTTATTTGCATATTCAAGGCCCTCTAGGATCAAACCTTAACCCGATCTTCCAACCTCTTATACAACGTCCATCAACACTCTGTAGCAGCCAGCCAGACTAAACCATCCCCTATTTCCAATTCATGCTCCACACAGTCCTACCTCCGAGCCTTTGTTCACACTACTCCCTTGACAAGAATGTGCTCACACCAGAATGCTACTATCAAAACACTGTAAAGACTTACTTGGTTTCCCTAATGCAGATTTAATTTCTGCATCCTTCTTGTCCTTAAAGTTTGGTACTTGTACCTTCTGTTTAGCACTTTGGGGTTTTTGCTTGGATTGTTTGTGTCTGTCTCTTCAACTGAAACATAAATTCCTTAAGGACAACAACAGGTTTTATATGCCTTAATCACAGAATCTAAAATCAGTTTAGTCATTACAGAATCTAAAATGGTTCTCAATAAATATTTATAGTATTATACAATGTAGAGTTCACTTTATACAAGATGATTGTGTGCTTTAATGTGGTTTTAGGATTAAATAACAGCAATAATAATATTTAATATAGTATCTACTAGGTATTAACTTTATACCATACACTGAGCTCTGGTTGAATACTTTATATTCATTACTTGTGATCTATTCAATATTACATGGTGGATATTAGCATCCCCACTTGAAGAGGAAATTGAAATTTAATTTATGTAAGCTGACAGAGATCACACAGTGAATAAATGGTAAACCCAAGGTTTGAACTCAAGTCTGTCTGGCACCAGTGCCTGAGCTCTTGCCACTAATTCTGTCTTTGGCCACTTTGAGGGTGCAGCATGACTCTAAATGTTTGCCTCATTTCTACAGCGTAAGCCTCAGAAGTGAAGCCTGGCTTTCCACAGGGTCCTTCTGTGTTTGAAATGAACCAGACCTACAAAGTCACAAACCTTTTTCTGGGATCCAAGTCATGCCTACTCTGGCTTGCTGGCCACAAGCTGTCAATAACCTTTTAGTGAGAGCTTTACTGCCTAGGGCATATCCATAGGTGATACTTATAAGCTGGACAACACTCTTCTCTACCTGCTCTCCAATGCTGGATCTGGCTTACACATTTTCAAATCCATATACCTTTGATAAAATAAATACCTCTGTACCTGTGGCAGCTGAACCATGAGTGTGGACTCTTTGCAGGGAAAGTCAAGGAGAGAGAAGGAAGGCCATTGAAGGCAACACGGCAGCAGCTGAGAAGTGAGGCACAGCACATTACCACATCCTGGTGAATTATTTTCCAGTTGCCTAGCACTATTCTAAGCACTTTACATTCATTATTCTGTTTAATCTATACAACCCCCTATGATAGGTGCAATTGTTATATCCAATGTAGAGATGACAAAACTGACAAGGTAGTTAAATAGTATCACTTAGATCACTCAACTAAAAAGTACAGGAGCAGTAATCTAACTCCATAGCACACGTTCATGACCTCTCTGATATACTGCTTCTGATACGTATCCATCTCGGTCTGTATATTATACTGACAAGCATTACCAAGGTTTATAGCTAACGAGTGTGCTCAGAATTGCTGTCTTTCTGCATAAGTGCTTAGAACAAAACAAAGAGAGCCCCAGGGCACATCAATCCAAATAACTTCTCACTCCAGGGGCCTTCAAATCCCAAAGCTACTTTCTCAAGCATCTGGGTATTTGTCCCAAATCCTGACCTATTTCTAACTTGTGTAATTATATTGTCTTCCTAATTGCCCTTGGGTGTTCCACTGAGTGAAACCATGGCACAGCCAGTCCTCAGCCACTGAGCAATGTTGCTAGGCAGCCATTAAACAGCTGTTTCTATCCACCAGAAGAAGTAGATACATATCTAAAGGGAATGAAAATATTCTTTCAGAGTTTCACCACTTAACAGAAAATTGCCTGGGATTTCCTTTGGGGGCATAGGTTCCACACTTTGAAGACGTGCACTCTTAAAGGATTAACCCAGTGATCAAACTGTAGCCCTGGAGAAGCATTCCTCAATTATTTCATTTTTTAAGACAAATAATTCCTTTGGAGGTAAGATAATCATCCTTTCTCCCTTTCCAGGCTATTTCTACTATTTTCAAAATTTATCCTTTTATCAAAGCTATTCTATCAATGGAAAGATGAAGTGAACAGCTCAAGGCAGAAACTAGTCAAGCAGAGAATAGATATCCATCATTTATGGGGTCTAAATAAAGGCCATTTGCCTCAGATGGGAGGTTAGACCCAAAGACTCATCCAACTGGAATTATCTCACATTCAATTCAAATCAGAAACTGACCATGAAAAAATAACCAGTTTTAAAGGTCTTCAGATGTACCGAAATAGTGATCATATTAACCGCTAACATTTATTGGGCACTGCATAACAGACATTTTACATGCATTATTTCACTAAAACTGCATTAAAAAACCCAATGAAGGAGATACTTCCATTGCCTCCATTTCATATGTAAGCAAAGAGAATATGAGAAAGGTGAAGCCATTTGTCCAGTGCCCCATGCCTGGAAATGGTGGAATCAGGACTTGAACCCAGGTATTTCTGACTCTAGAACCTAGTGCCCTCATTTCTACACCATGCTATGTCCAGACATTTTCAATACTCTGTTTTCTCCTTGGAATAGTCCCAAAGTGATGCCCAGAATTGGGACTTCTCTGACAAAAAAAAATAGTGAAACTGAATCATATGCTTAACTGTTAGAAGAAAACATGAAGATGAAGATGAAAAACCAGTGAGAAGAAAAACCCACTATAAGAAGAAGGCACATGAGGACCAAGAGGCTTTAAATATTCTTTTCATTTAGTAAGAGTCTGGGAGAAAACATAGAGGTCATCAGTTCTAACTGTCTCTTTGAACACACACATGGGAAGGGGGAAAGCCACTTTTTCAAAGTCTCAGTGTTGCAGTGATACAAACACGAAACTGTTCTTTTTTTTTTTTTTTTTTTTTTTTTTTTGAGACCGAGTCTTGCTCTGTCTCCCAGGCTGGAGTGCAATGGTGTGATCTCGGCTCACTGCAAACTCCATCTCCCAGGTTCAAGTGATTGTCCTGCCTCAGCCCCCCGGGTAGCTGGGATTACAGGTACCCACCACCACACCCACCTAATTTTTGCATTTTCAGTAGAAGTGGTTTTCACCATGTTGGCCAGGCTGGTCTCAACCTCCTGACCTAAGTGATCTGTCTGCCTCAGTCTCCCAAAGTGCTGGGATTATGGGCATGAGCCACCACGCCCAGCCAACCATTCTTAATATACTTCACAACTGTCAGTGTCATCATTGCTAGTACTATTATTACTATTAGTACTACTACTACTACTAGCAGTACTATTAATACAACCTCTGTAATTTTACAAGAAACCTTAGGAGATGCCTGACTTAAGCTGTTCCATGCTGTGTTTACCACTAAATGGGCATTAGGATATATTCTGGCACTTGAGCTTTATTTATATGATAGTGATATACACTATTACAGCATAATCGAAGCAGATTTTATACTGACAACATAGTCCTCTTCACCTCTTCTCCCCCCCACACACACTCAACTCCATTCCATTGTTTGATTTTTTTCCAAGTACTTATTATTATCTAAAATAATTTTTTTATTTATTTAGATGTTAATTGTCTGTATCTTACCCTTGCTATGCAATGCAAACACTAGAAGAGCATAAACTATGCCTGTCTTGGGTGTCACTATATACCTAGAGCCTTAACAGTGTTTGTTGAGTGAGGGAAGGGCAGTGCCATTGACATGAGTCAGTTCAAGTACATGAATGTTTCCTTTTAAGCAGATCTGTCTGGAGCAAGATAGATTCTATGACCAAAAAACAAAAAGATAAAAGCAACCTAACAGGTTTCTATATTTTATGTCTTATGATATCATCTCTGGCTTCGTTATTTTTAAAAAATAAAGCTTGTAAATAGCATACATCTCCTTCAGCACCCAGGAAAAAGAGAGAAGAAAAAAGATGTGTTGTCCTATCTTGTTCTGTAATGAAAACTGGTGTAGACATTGCTCAGTCCTTGTCACTTCTTGGTATAGGAGCTTATGCCAGCTTCAGTTGCCCACATGATTTTGAGGGCAAGCCAGAATAAAATAGTGTTTTAGCTCCTAAATGGTGTTTTAGACTTAGATTAGATGTTTTGGACCTAAGAGTCTTATTCTTCAAGATAATCAGCAGTCAAATAAACCGCAAAATATGAAAGAAGTAGATTGGTTTTTCCCAGAACATATACTCTAGCTTTAGAAAACCACTTACAAAGTTCCCTACGTAGCAGGTTTCAAACTGTAGCTAATAGTTAGAAGGAAAACCTATTGCATATGTAATTCTAATAAGACAACTTTGGCCCTATTATTTTGTTAGGATACAATCTCAGAAACATAAGTATTATATGCTAAGCATACTAAAGATGTGGAGGAAAGTGAGATAATTATTTTAAAAAAACTCACTTCTAGGAAGAAAGAACACAGCTTGAAAACGAGAAGGAGGAGGGCAAGATGGCAGATGGGGTCACAGAGGTCTAAGCAGAGTAGAATGCATTGTTTTTGTCATCTAGAATCCTCTTGTTAAAGTGCCCATGCTATATTCCCTGAAAACTGTCTCAAACATTTAGACATAAAAGATTTAGCACTGAAATAATTAATTTGGAGACTTGGAGCTCATGGGATTATACTCTGGATCCACTGATGAGCTTAAAAACATAGCACCTCAATGTCACATTACAGCCCCAAGATTCTTCACTCCACACTTACTCTTCTATCTGCTTTTTTCCTGTTCAGTGTGATCTGGAAACTATTCAAATCTAATGTTGGGAAAGTGCGTTGGGTTGGGCCTCAGAGAGATTTTCTTTAGTCCACATGTTTTATAAAAAGTTGAAACAAGATTTAACAAATAGTATGAGCTGAGAGGTACAGAAAGAAAAAAAGATTTAATACATAGAAAATTCTATATTGAAAAGGAAAATATAACTTTCCAGATTTTCCTGAATTTTATTTTTTCTCAATAACTTAGCCTAAACTCCCAGATGGCCAAAAGTATCTGAAGCTGATAAGCAGTATCCACTTGGGAAAGGGCATGTGTTCTTCAGTTTTTCACAGTCCCCACCACCCTCTATTGTGTCTTAGCTTTAAGGTCTGTAAGGTCTGTATATGGGCATTTGTCATTACATTCATATAGGTGGGGTTTTTTTAATATGTAGTGTTCAAATGTTCCTTGGAATCAGTATCTCTATCAAACATGGGAAACCAAAAGATGAAAAGAGCTGTAATAGTTCAAGAAAATTCAATTGGAAAAGGCAGGGCCAAGTGTCATCATGACAGTTCTGAAGTACAAGTTGTAGGATTCAACCATCCACCAATAACAAAACATATTACAAAACTATAGTAATGAAGACAGCATGACATTGGCCCATGAACAATAGAATTAATGCAAACTCTTATATATGACAACATGATATATGATGAGTGTGGCATTACAAATCAAGGGAGAAAGACCTTAAATAATGGTAGGACAATTCAATAATTGATAAATAGTGGTAGAACAATTATTTAATTGATCACAATTTTGTAAAACATATTAACATATAGCCATATTTTATACAAGGCCCTGGTGAATTAATACCCCAAATTGAAAGAAAAAACAAAATTTAAAAATGTAAGAAAATATAGAGTAATATGCTTACAATATTGGGGTAGAAAAGGATTGCTTAAATAACATATATAAAGTACAAGCCACAGGATAAAGTGAGCTAAATTTGACTATTTAAAACCTAACAGTTCTTTTCAATAAAAAGACACCATCAATAAGTTAAAACATAAATTACAATATGAGAGAAGATATCTGCAATATACATAACTGGCAAAAAATTAGTATCCAAAACTACTATAAATCAATCAGAAGAAAAGAAAGAAATAGGTAAAAGATATTAGCAGACAAGTCTTAAAGAGAGAAAATCTAAATGGCCATTAACACCATACACTGTTGGTGGGAGTGTAAATTAGTTCAACCATTGTGGAGTGTGGTGATTCCTCAAGGATCTAGAAATAGAAATTTCACTTGACCCAGCAATCCCATTACTGGGTATATACCCAAAGGACTATAAATCATTGTTATAAAGACACATGCACATGCATGTTCATCGTGGCACTGTTTACAATAGCAAAGACCTGGAACCAACCCAAATGCCCATCAATGATAGACTGGACAAAGGAAATGTGGTATATATACATCATGGAATACTATGCAACCATTAAAAATGATGAGTTTGTGTCCTTTGTAGGGACGGAGATGAACCTGGAAACCATCATTCTCAGCAAACTGACACAAGAATGAAAATCAAACACTGCATGTTCTCAGGCTGTTGTTGAACAATAAGAACACGTGGACACAGAGAAGGGAATATCACACACTGGAGTCCACTGGGGAGGACTAGGGGAGGGATAGTGGGAAGGAGGGTGGGGAGGAATAACATGGGGAGAAATGTCAGGTTTAGGTGATGGGGGGATGGAGGCAGCAAACCACCTTGCCATGAATGTACCTATGCAACAATCTTGCATGACCTGCACATGTACCCCAGAATCTAAAGTACAATTTTTAAAAAAAGAGAGATGGTAAACTTTGTTAAGCAAAGAAAAATGAAAGTTAATAATGAGATGCCATTTCACAAACACTAATGACAAAAAATGTAAACTTGACAATACCAGTGTTAGGATATAGAGAAATGGATGGAGATTTGCATACATGACTGGGGAGACAGAAATTGCTTCACCACTCATTTTGGTAAGGAATGAGTATAACTAGTAAAGTTGAAGATGTATATACTTTTTAAGAATTTATTGTGGTAAAGAAGATGTGTATACCTTTTAGTTTAGTAAGTCCCTAAAGAGTTCCCTCTGAAACTCATGCACACATGCTAAAGAGACACGTCCAAGAATGAACTAATACTCTAAATATCAACTTGAATACAACCCAAAATAAAATGCTGGAATTTTTTTAAGTGGACTACAGTGTCATTTATAGAGTTAAACACTAAATAATGTTTGAAAGTATGCAAACAGTACTGCATTTTGTTAGGAGGTCCATACATATAAGATAAAAAGATGTTTTTAAATAATAAAAATAATAAATAATAAAATAACAAAACTTTATCTTGAAGTTAATAGTTATCTTTGATGAGGGAAGGAGATTATTAGGGTTGGGTTTTCATTGTTTTTGCTAAAGGATCAGTTGTCAGTTTTCTCATTGGTTCATTGAAAGTAATTTTTTTTTTCTCTCTGCTATTCAGATTTCTTCTTAGTCATTGGTTTATTTCAGTTTTATTTAGATGAGTTTAGGTGGTCTTTTTTTATTATCCTCCTGGGGTTTGAGGCTCTCGTAAATTAACAGATTAAGATTTTTTGACAATTTAGAAAAATACGTAATTATCACATTTTCAAATACTTCTGCAATATCCTCTACTCTTTCTCTGAGCCACCCATTACAGATATACAACACACATATAAACATATATAACATAGTATACATAGAATATATATATATTTTTTAAACCTTTCATTGTGTTTTATTTGTCTCTATACAGATAGTCCTCAACAATGGTTCAATTTATGATTTTTCCACTTTATGCTGCTGTGAGAGTGACAATCATTCAGTAGAAACCCTACTTTGAGTAACCATTTTGTTTTTCACTTTTCATACAGTGCACTCAACTCTTCAAATCTATGGGTTCCATATTTTTGAATTCAATCAACCACAGATCAAAAATATTTCAGAAAGAAACAATAAAAGATAACAAGACAAAAATAAAAAATAACACAAATAAAACAATACAGAATAACAACTATATGTAGTATTCATATTGTATTAGGTATTATAAGCTAGAGATGACCAGTATGAGGGAAAATGTATGTAGGTTATTTGTAAATATTATGCCATTTTATATAAGACACTTGAGCATCCACAAATCTTGGTAGCCTTGTAGTGAAAAGGCGGGGGGGAGTCTGGAATCAATCCCCCACAGATATAGAGGGACAACTGTATTCAATAAATTACATGACATATTTAATAATTTATTATAAAACAGGCTCTGCATTAGATGATTTTGCCTAGCTGTAAGCTAATGTTAAGTGTTCTGAGCACATTTAAGGTAGACTAGTCTAAGTTATGATGTTCAATAGGTGAGGTGTATTAAATGCATTTTTAATTTCTGATATTTTCAACTTACGATGAGTTTATCAGGATATAACCTCATCATAAGTCAAGGAGTATCTGTACTCTCTTCTCTATTTTCCATTCTTTTCTTTCTCCACTCTTGAGTCTGGATGTTCTCTTCTGTTCTTAAGTTTACTAATTCACCCATCAGCTGCATCTAAGCAGCTATTTAACCTGCCCATTTAATTTCTTTACTTCCGCTATTGCATTTCAGGGCTCCAAATTTTCTATTTAGCTTTTTTTATAGTTTCTAATTTTCCATCAAACTTCTACATCCTGTCTTTTATTTCCTTGAACATATTAATTGCAATTATTTTAACTGTAATATCTGGATCTGCTGTGGATTATCTTTTTTTTATTGATTTTCAATGTTTTTATCTCTTGCTTGTTTTATTGTTTGTTTTTTGCTTATCTCTTGTTTGTTTATTGTTGTTTCGGTCAAATCTTCTATGAAGGAAATATTTTATTGAGTATTACATATGAGAAATGTAGAAAATATCTGAGACTCCATGTTATCTTCCTGCAATGTTCCAAATTTATATTGATCCAATCACAGTGAAGTCATTCAAAGTTGAACTTGAATTTCTCCAAGAACTAATCTATTTTTAAATCACCATCAATCCTAAGATCTGAGGTGAAACTTTAAAGTTTTACCACGGACCCTCTTCCTTAGCATGCCCTGCACTCTATTTTCACCATTTCACCTGATGAGGATTCTTAATGCTAAATTCAGCTTCTCAGACCCTGTGCTACTACTTTTGAAATCAACAATCATCTCAAGGAAAGGGTTAGCACCGAATGCCAGGATCACCTCTATGGCATTCTCTTCTGCCTCAGATCTTTGCCCTGATCCTCTCTTTCTTCATGGCTCTCTGCTTCCTTCATCCAGAATTTTTAAATGTATCATCCCATCTTTTTAGTTGTTCTCATCCAGAGTTTTGATCAGAGACAATCTGGTTTGGTGTTACCAGAAGCAGAATACCTCTAAGGTGAATTTTGAGTATATCAAATAGCCTATATGCATATATTTACTGACTCAAACATATTCTTTGAATTTGGTTAAAATCTATTCAGCTATCTTCACAAAATATAACAATAAGCAAACAAAAAAAATAATTTTATTTATATTCTAATAGAGGCTCTTTGCAGGAAAAAAAAAACCTAGAATTTGAAATCTATCATGTCTTCATTTTAACTTACTTTCTGTGATCCCTCATGAAAATGACACACTCTGTTTTTAGTCTCCTTAGCCTATCTCACATGTTTCTTTGGAAGATTAATTAGAACACATAGACAAAAGCATCTAGTACAGAGCCTAGATCATGCTCATTACTTCATAAATGTTAGTTTCATTATAATTTATAGAAATAAGAGCATATTTGTCATTTCTCTTGCTATTCAAAAGTTTATTGCTGGACTTGCTAGAAAGAAAGGGATCTAACAGATAATAATGACAGCTGATTCAATAGAACTCTCAGCATGCATGCAAGGATTTAGCATTAGTTCAAGGATTCTGGTGCATAATACACTATTCTTTCCCTTAAAATGGATCCAGTTGTGAATTGTTAAAATGGAAAATCAATGTGAGTAAAAAAGTTTTCAAAATAAATAAATGGGAAAATTCAGTTGTGAAAATTACCGAATGACTCTACCCTCTGGCCTCAATGAGGATAGATTAGTTGAAAGTGAAATGAGGCTGAGTACAGTGGCTCACGCCTGTAATCCCAGCACTTTGAGAAGCTGAGGCAGGCAAACCACGAGGTCAGGAGATCAAGACCATCCTGGCTAACATGGTGAAACCCTGTCTCTACTAAAAATACAAAAAAATTAGCCAGGCATGGTGGCACACACCTGTAGTCCCACCTACTCAGGAGACCCAGGCAGGAGATTTGCTTGAACCCAGGAGGCAGAGGTTGCAGTGAGTAGAGACTGCATCACTGCACTCTAGCCTGGGTGACAGATCGAAACTCCATCTCAAAAAAAAAAAAGAAAGAAAGAAAGTGAAATGAGCCCTTAAGTGCTAATGAATGCATCAAGCACAAACTCTGGACTCTTCAAATGCTGACTCTCCCTCAGGGACAGGCATCCAAGGTTACTTCTCCAAAAGGGAGACAGAGACTCAAAAAGACTCCTTTTTGCTCATGCATTCTCTATGCTAATATCTATGATGTGTTAAGTATTCCACAGTTATTATCTTTCTGCATCCTCTCAAAATCTCAGTAATCGATGTAGCATTATTCCCCCATCTCATCCCATATTCTATGAGTCATATAACATGCTCATAGATGTCATATACCTTACCAAAAGCACACAGCCACAGTGTACTACAGACAATTCAGTTAACATATTAAGTACCTCTTAATGTGCCTGGCAATGTGTTAGGCACTGAGCCTACAACAGTGAACAAAACTGTCTCTGCAAAAAGATAAGCCAATGGCCATGCTTGAAAAACATCTTCTTTTATTATAAGAGGTTAATGTGACAACTGTTAGGACTATGAATGAAAAAAATGTTAAAAGAAGAAAAGCGAAAGCAATACTGTAAGGCAGATAGAAAATGTAGTCAAAGGGTAGCCTTGCACCCACCGAGGTCCATTCCCGCAGAGACCCAGCCCTAGACCCCTCCTAAAATGCATACCCACTTCTACACTTAATGGAGCATGCATTTCCATGGAAATGTAACGTGTGATATGGTCTGGATGTGTGTCCCTCCAAATCTCATGCTGAAATGTGATTCCCGGTTTTGAAGGTGGAGCCTAGTGAAAAATATTGGATGATAGGGGAAGATCTCTCATAAATGACTTAGTGCCATCCCCTTGGTGATGAGTGAATACTTGCTCAGTTAGTTCATGTGAGATCTGGCTGTTTAAAAGAGTCTGGGACCTCTCTCTCACTGTCTTTCTAGCTCCCTCTCTCATCATGGGATATGTCAGTTTTTCCTTCGCCTTCCATCATGACTGAAAGCTTCCTAAAACCTCACCATGAGCAGAGCAGATGCTGCTGCCATGATTCCTGTACAGTCTGCAGAACCATGAGCCAAAATAAACCTCTTTTCCTTATAAATTACTATCTCAGGCATTCCTTTATCACAATGCAAACTGACTAACAAAACATATAAATCAATAAATAAGCTAGATAGTTACAGAGTAAGGGCTAAGAAAAAAGTAAAACAGAGTAGTGAGACACAGAGTAACCGGAAAGGGGATACTTTAGGTACCATGTTTCAGAAAAATCTCCATGAAGATGTGATATTTAAGTTGAAATTGGGAAGATGGGAAGTTTGAGGCAGATGCATGAGAACTTAAGGCAGAAAGTGCTCAGTATGCTGGGAAAATGAACCTGCAGCAGACGGAGTGAAGGAGAGTCTGACCTAAGATGAGTCTGGAGTTTGGAGAGGGTCAGATCACATGCGAAGTGGTAGGGCTATGGCACAGACTTCAAGGTGAGCGAGTCTCATCTCATTCTCCAGCGGGCAGTAACATACTGTTATTCTCTAGATCACAGAGACTGCTCATCAATAACCCAGGTAGTAGGGCACAATCAAGGCCAGCACCATTATCTCATCAATTCCATCTGGAACTTGGCAGTTGGATCCTTTTCACTTCAGTTCTCAATTAGAAACCTCCTTGTCCCCATTTTCCCCTTTTACACCCTATGTGTACATTTGTTTCACCGTATCAGACTACAATTCCACTTTAAGGCAGACTTCACAAAAACTGTCACAGTTTGAGCACACATAGCAGGTGCTCAATAAGTGTTAGCTAAGTTGATTATCAAAAGCAGGCATGGACCTAGCAGCTGGTAAGTTGGAATATTCAAAACTGTAGGCTGGTAAGAATCAAGAAGTAAAGGAATCTCCTAGCTTAGAATGGGATGTGGGGAAGGCGTGGTGGGAAAGGGACTAACTGCCAGGCCTCTCGTTTCCTTCTTTGAATTGCTTCCATCACTTGTGCTTACCCTTAACCTCCGTGTGGGGAGATATGGACCTCAGAATGTGGCCTCTGGTCTCCCAGCCTCATGTAAATGCACTGTCAATGTTTCCAGACAGAGTAACTCAAAGAAAAGGAAAAAGACATTTTTATTATTATAATAACTTAAAACAACTTCATTTAAAACTGTAACTGAATACTTACAATTCTTTAAATTGTATATTTAGTATTGAAATATAGTGAGTCTATGTGGGAAGGGATAGAAAAGGGTAGCAGGAGAGCACTTCGTGCCTAGACAAAGACCTGCAATGCAAAATAATAATCATCACAACTCTGATATTAATAATAGTAACAGTAGCTACCATATATTGCACTACAGTGTCAAAGGGATTTGAGCACTTTACGTATATCATTTTCGCTTCTGCTTACAAAATCACCATGAGGGTGACTACTCCATTTTGAAGATAATGGGAAACTCAAGTTCATGGAAGCTAAGTATCTGGCCTAAGGATTCATAGTGAAGGATGAGCAAGGTCAGGAATCACAGATTTCTCTGGAGGACAGTACACTGGTTAAGAATACGGCCTTTGGAGTCAACAGAAAAGACATCTTGGGAAACGTGCCTTCCCTAATCTTTTTGTGCATTACTTTTCTAAACTATGAAGGTGTTGAATTCTATCATCTCCACAGCCCTTTGTAGCTCAATGCTCCAAATTTGCACAATCCAGACCGGGGCAGGACCACACTAATGTGTCTATCTTTCCCGTTCTGATCCTCCTACATCAGCTCCAGGCTCCTCCTCCTAACCCTCTAGGCAGACTAAAGCCCAAAAGTAAATTTGAGAAGACAGCTTATTGCTATATTCTATTACTGACAGGTAAGACTGAGAAAAAAATGCACTTGTTCAATGGCTCCAGCACTAACAGCAGTGCTTTCTAAGCCAGCAGAAGGACTCTTGAAATAAAGATTTAATGGATGCCAGAACCAGCATCAGGCCTATTGGTGCCAATGGGGTTCTGCATAATTTAGTGTTATACTGTCAGTTATGAAATGTCTTTGGGCAACAGCCTAAATTTCCTTTGAACAACGTGAATCTTCAGAAGAAATAGGAACAGGAGAAGGAAGAACAGTGTCAAAAGCACTATAAGAAAGAAGATATCAAAAGTTCATCTGAAGAGTTTGGATAAAATTGTCTCAAAAAATATAAAAGTGGGAAAAAACAGTATTTCTAAATTAATATATCACCTCTTGAAGTACGTATGTGTAATGAACTAAATCAAAACTATTTGTAGATCAGCAACTATAGTATTTCATCTACAGACTTAGAAGTATGTCTGTTCAATTGGACCAAAACCTTTTTTAAAAAATCATATTCTTTTTGGAGAAAGTGCAAGATCATCTAATTCAAGATTGCCTTATATTGGGGCATATGAGGTTAAATAGCAGGTGCTAACCTCAATCTTACTGCTTAGGTTACAAAACAGTTCATGAGTGCCTTCCTTACGTCAGGCATCAAGCTAGCCTCTGGAAATAGAAAAAGGTACAAAATACTCTAAAATAGTGATTTCCAACAAATATTTGAGTAAAAGCATTGTCTGTCTTAAGTTTGACTTTCATATTTGTATACAAGGCCTGCTTTTCCTTATGTTCCAGTAAACATACTGTCTCTTTTGGCACCAACTTAATGGTATGCTATGTATGTTTTATTTGCGCCAAGTCTTACTCAACTCTGCAGCATTGCATGACCCACTTAACTGTAAATTAGAACAGATGTGACTTTACCCACATGAAGCCTCAGTTACAGCAAAAATCAGTTCACACATTATTATTAATCATTTGACAGCTCACTTCTGTTAGGGATGCTGGTTGAGATCCATTGCCCGGAAGTATTCAAAGAGAAGAATGGAGCCTGTCACCGTATGATTCAGTGACAACCTCTATAAGCAAAAGTACGCCCTCCACTGGCCTATCACAATGCCTGAGATTCACACCATGGACATGATTCCAGGATGTTAAAAACAAACAAGCCATAAAAAAAAAGTGTTATGCTTGCAAGTGCCATTTAGAAGGGAAAATACATTAGTCGCCTGAGAATAACTTATTCTAAACAGCATGTAGTCAACTAGCTAAGAGAAAAGGTTCTGAAGGAATGTGACCCAGGATGCTGCTGGGTGAGTTAAAATGGGGGAAATAATATAAAAAAATAGATTATATTTTCTCAAGAAAAGGGGACCCTGCCCTGGAGATAATAAACATCTCGGAACACTATAGAGAATAAACAGAGCATGGACAAAGGAGAGATGAGCAGAGCCTGAATTGGCACTCTGCTTACTGCATAGTTTTGTCAAGAAGTACCTAAGCTAGATGAATTTACAGGATTCTGTTTGCAGATCATTTTTTCCCAGCTACAATCTGATATCTCTGGGTCCAATGCAGGCACTTGTCTAGATCAATAGCCCACTGTGAACAGATCCTGACAGCTGTTGTTTTTCACCCTAACATGATGCTGGTGAAATCTCAAGCAGAGAGGACCATGGACCAGCCATTCCTAGCTATCAGCCATCCATTCTTTGGCAACAAGTAATGAAATCATAGAGAAAACCAGCGAGATGTGAGATCAAAGGAACAAACTGATTGAATAAGACTGGATTAGCATATGAGAAAAACTGTCTCCCAAACGTTATTGTGGAAGCTCATTTTGGTCAAAGCCATTGCTTTTCTGATCCATTCCATTTCCTGGCTTCTCTCCCACATCTTTAAGTCTCCCAGTACTTGCTGGATTATAGTGTAGGGAGAAAGAAAAGGGCAATGCTCTTTGGTAACCAGCTATTTTGTCTTTGTTATAGTTTGAATGCCCCCTTCAAAACTCAAGCTGAAACTTCAACCCCAATGTGGCAGTACTGAGAGGTAGGGCTGCGAAGAGGCGATTGGATCATGAGGGCTTGGCCCTCATTAATAGATTAATTCACTCATGGATTAATGGGTTAATGGATTAATGGGTTGTCGTGGGAGGAGAATTGGTGGCTTTATGAGAAGAGGAAGAGAAACCTGAGGTAGCATGCGAGCAGGCTCAGCCTCCTTATCTGTAATTCTCTGAGCCACCTTGGGACTCTATAGAGTCACCACCAAAAAAAAAAGGTTCTTACCAGATGCAGCCCCTCAACCTTTGACTTCTCAGCCTCCACAACTTAAGAAAACAAAATTCCTTTTCTTTATAAATTACCCAGTTGCTGGTATTTTGTGATAAGCAATGGAAAACGGACCAAGACAGTCTTCAAACCAGAAGTACAGATTCTACACCTGTAATCAACAGTGGAAATATAATAGCTTCTCATTCTTTTTTGTGTTTTTTTTAATTATTATTCACAGAAGACTCACTGAATGGCTTCTGATTCTTATGGAATTTCATAAATGGTCTTCAAAAGAAATGAGAGACAATCAGTGAATCTATAAATATACTGAGGGAAATGCAGTGTATGAAGGAGCCATGGATCATTTTCTCAAAGAGTTACCTGCTAGCTGGAGAATCAAGACACAGGAATGACAAATGTGCAGCACGCAGGCCTCTTCTCACCTCACCTGCCCCATGACAGACATCACTATTGATCATGGTGTCCTTTCCTGCTAAGCTCACAGGCGACCTCAGATTCCTTTCCAACACAGTACTTCAATAGCTGCTATCCATCTTTCAAAGTTAGAAGAACATGACTTGAGATATATTTGCCATCTCTGCTCACAACTGGAGAGAAACAATAACTGCATATTACCACCAGGTATTCATGTGAAAAGTCCAGTTTTGTGGTATAAGCAGTAAGGCAGCAGGAATTCAGAGGGAAGCTTCATGGAGAAGGGGACTTAAACTGGCTGTGGACATTTACGTAGAATTTAAAAGTGAAATACTGAATTTGGTAGTGAAACTACTTTTAAAAATTATATTTGTTTGTACTCCCCCTAAAGTAATCTGATATGCCTCTATTAATAAGTCTTTATTAATATGTGCCACACCAGCATTAGAAATTAAGAGGATGGGAGAGATCCAAGATGGCCGACTAACAACAGCTCAGGAATGTAGCTCCCAGTGAAAGCGCAGAGAACGAGTGGACGCCGCACTTTCCGACGAGTTTTTGTTGCCCACAGACCGGGAGATTCCCGGCGGAGAAGCCACGCGGGTCGCCGGCGCGACTCTTTTGGCCGGCGTGGCTGTTTTGCTGGCACCCAGCGTGGCGCTTCCCGGTGCGGAGTGTGTGGGACGGACGGGGACGGGTTCGGCTGGTCCCATCCCCACAAGGAAAACAGCAATTGGAAGCGCTGAGGACAGAGAGTTTCACAGCGGGCGCAGCGAACCCGGGAAGAGGGGAACCGGCGTCCGCCAAAGGAAAACTAAGAAACAGAAAAACTTCATCACCGGGCGGAGAGAGATC
>PVKP010017392.1:0-46218 GCA_004027715.1 Plecturocebus donacophilus
CATTTGGGTTGGTTCCAGGTCTTTGCTATTGTAAACTGTGCTGCAATGACATTCGTGTGCATGTATCCTTATAGTAGAACGATTTATAATCCTTTGGATGTATACCCAGTAATGGGATTGCTGGGTCAAATGGAATTTCTATTTCTAGCATAAAGTCTTAAAGTAGAAAAACAAATTACAACCTCGCAGAATAAGGACAATGGAAGAGTCAGCTTACACCATCCACCAGAGTAGGTGGTCACATTATCACATCAAAGGGTAAGTTGTTTATCTTCTGGAAGAGTCAGCAAAGTCATAACTGTATCTTTGTAGAAAACTCAATTATCGTACCCAAATGCATCTCGTCTGCATGACCATCTGGTAATCGCTCACAAAGTTTATCTTAAACCTAAGTCTCTTTCTGCTCCTGCTTTCCCATAGCTCGACTTCCCTCAACTGGAGACACTGTGTCTGGGCTCAAGCCCTCTGTATTGTGAAGGCTAACTTACAAGGCCCTCACACGTGGGCGTTCCCCACAACAGTCTACTTATTCAAACATATAAACAGTTACAGCACATTTTGAGGAGGGCTACGATTGGCTGAGTGGGTATATGGGGAGCCTAGAGGATCAGTATACAGCTGTCTGCTGTGAAGTGTGATCAGCGTGGTGGTCAAGAAAAGCATCCAGTAGGCAGTGATGGTTATTCATAACCACAAGGTAGATTGAGTTCTCCATGCCTAAGGACAAATACAAAAGCTGAAGAGGCATTTGCATCTTCGGATAATGCTGGAAAGCAATGTTGGAAATAAGATCAATGTTCCATTAGCAACAAATCCTCAAGTAAATTCAAAGCGAAAGCAAAGATATATCCCTGCTGTAGCATAATGGAGTGTGTTTGCTCAATACCCTTGTTTATCTTCCTGCACTAAAGTGATAAATGAATTTGTATCTGCTTTTGAGATTTCATAACGCTCAGAAGCAATGCTTTTCTTTTTAAAAATGATTTCAAAGGAAAAAGAAAATATTCCAAAAACCATGCAGGCAATATTTAGAATGCTTGGGCAAACAAATTCATCTCTTCATGGTTAATTATAAAAGAAAAAAGAAAGTTTCCATTCTATCTGTTTTTCCTCCCATATTTTTTTTTTCTTCAGCAAACTAGATATAGTTCAATAAAGATATGGCCTTAAAAAAATTTCTCAGTGGTGACAGCATTTGGTAGGATGTGATTCAAGCTCTCCTGATTGGTGATGTATGCTATTTTAGACTTAAAGATGATGTTTCTGAGCCACCATTAGTCAGTCAAGCATTTTAAATCCTTTCCTGCATGGGAAAGGGTTATACCAAGCCATCTGCTTGGTTGTTTTTGTGAACAGTTAGACACTTATATTTCTCTTCAACAAGAATGTTTTGAGCTCTGCTACATGTGAGGTGTTGCATCAGAGATACAATGATGACTGAAGATGATTTTTGATATTTACTGGAGAAGGAAAACAAGTAAGTCGAGTTCTGAAACAGAGGATGCTATGTGAGTACGTAGCAGTGCATCTAATCCAGCTTTCAGAGACACTGGGATGGGAAACATTTATCAAGGCAGCACACACCAGTAGACTAACTGACCAGCTGAATTAGATGTCTGGTTTGTGGCTAGGTCACATAGTCTTTCTCTATGGATTTTTCAGCTCCTTGGTCTTGTTAGAATGATGCTAATTTGGCCTGTTAATCCAATGGCAATGTGCAATTATAGTTACATCTATTAATAAAGCTAGAAAACTTTTCTTATTTCATGCCTATGAAAATCTACATTTTAACACCTTTTGTGAGAAACTCCAGTTTACATATATTTGAAAGTCTTTTTATGAATAAGACACTCAACAAAAATATAAATGAAAGACAAAAATTTTCATTATAATGACAGCAATGCAAATTGATGGGGGAAGTTATATCTACCTAATTCTCATGCGCTCTCTCTCTCTTTCTCTCTCTCTCTCTCTCTCTCTCTTTCTTTTTTCTTCTGGCTTTTTTTCTCTTTTGGCTAGGACACTGAGGCATGCAGGAAGGCAATTATGTGTTCTGATTTATAGCTTAGATAATAAGCCCATACAGATGAGTTTTCTTAGTCCTACTGAATAAGAATAATAAAATGTACCATTATAATCACTATTATAGTATGACTAGTTATAAATACATTAGGCTTAAACATGATATTGCCAATTGATATGCAAAAAATGTTGAATATGGCAATTTTAAATGATTCTAATTGATATTGTTAGTATATTTATATATATTAAAAAACAAATGTATCATAATTGACAAATAATAAATAGTATATTTATTATTTATTACTCAGAATAGATTTGTGGAAGTAGTCCACCTCAGAAGCAGGTAATAAGGGAATATGTTTTCTGTAGAGAATTTTGAAACAAGAAAAAACAAACTGACTAAAAATCAGCCACCTTTTTATTACCACCATGGGTTGGCAATTCTAAATAATGTCAGATATAAAATATTCCCCCTCCAAATAGCTTTTGTTGGCTTAAGTTCCAAACAATTGCTATAGTTACTTGTGGATACATATATGTGTGTACACATACACACACACACACATGCACACACACTTCAAATTAGCCCATTTTATTTTTTTAGTGTTAAATAAACCTTGTGTTCTATGTGGAAGTTAATTGGGAGAACTTCTATTAAACAGAGAGTCTCTATCCTGCAGCCTCAGTGACACATGTTAACCCATAATGGCTTTGAATCTTTTACACTTTTTTCAGTACACTCCTGTATTTATTAGTGTCCCTGCATTTAAACCATGGGTTCTACATAATAATAGGATAGGCATTATGAAGATGCAAATAAACAGAACTTGAGTTACATCAATTGTGGCACTTTTTCTAAAGGAATGAATCAAACAATACCATAGAAACAGAATGGAAACAAATTGTGATATATCTGTATGCTGGAATGAAGCACTGATACACAAAACAATATGGATTAATTTCAAAATAATTATGTTAAAAAAATCATCAGAAAAGAGCAGATGCTGCATATATTCCGCACATATGAAATTCTAGAGAATGTAAATTAAACTCTAGTAAGAGAACACAGATCAGTGGTTGCCTGGGGTTAGGAGTGGGTAGAAAGGGATGGGAGAGGAGATTACAAAGAAGAATAAGGGAACGTTAGAGCCGATGGATATGTTACAATCTTGACTCTGGTCGTTCACAGTGTGTGTATCTACGTATCAAACTTACCAAATTATATACTTTAAATGTGTTCAGTCTACTCTATGTTGATTATACTTCAAGAAATCTGTAAAAATGCTAAGTATGCCACTGTTAAACAAATAAAGCACTGATATGTTTATAAACAATTTTCCACTAATCACGAATTTTAACTTACTGGGTCTCCTGTTTCTCAACCCTGTCTTCTCTAACCAAATGAATTAGTGGCTGCACTAGATTGGATTTCAGAACTCATCTGGTCCAAGAGAAAGGCATTGTCCATTGGAGTGCCTGTGGGGCAGGATGAATTGTTTTGAGCGGGGATGGCAGTTGATAGATGGTAAATAGCAACTAATTACTTAATTCTCCCATCCCAGCCTCCCAAGTAACTGTGACTACAGATGTGCCCTATCACACCTAGCTGATTATTTGTATTTTTAGTAGAGATGGGGTTTCACTGTGTTGTCCAGACTGGTCTCGAACTCCTAGGCTCAAGGCATCCATCCAGATTGGCCTTCCAAAGTGCTGAGATTATAAGCATGAGCCACCATGCCCAGACCCCATGTCCTTTTTAATCCTCAGAGATCAGATGACTCAGATATATACAAAGGAGAAAAAAAAAGCAAATAAATCACCAGGCTATAGACAGAAATTCCTGTGGCCTTTCATTCTTGTCACCAGAATTGTTCTTTACTGCCCCAAATGATCCAGCCAAAGGAAACAGGAAGTTCTGATACTGTTAGGGGACCTCCAAATCAGCAGTGCACAAACCAACGGAAGATTTCCCATTAATGAGGCAGCAGGAGAGGAAAAGCTTCTGTGACACTTGGTATAAGTGTTTCTCCTTCCCCTCACTGCCCCTACCCAGGTCTGGAAAGGATCCGTACACCTTGCAGCCAGCATTTCACTATCCTGTTAGGTGATGGCTCACCTGACCTGGCTCAAACCAGGCTGGGGTCAACTCAACCCCCATGCTCATTCCTCTCACAGTTCTCATCACTAGGGATGTAATTGCCTACTCTCATTGCATCAGTTGGCATTCTGTAACAATTAAAAACAATGAACAGAATTAAACTCAGTTGGTTGAAATGTTGTCTTCATCTCATTGAGATTCATAAGTGAGCTCTACTTATTGGGTCCGGGTCTTAGTGTATTAAGGTGATGGAGTGATGGTATAATGAGCCCAATGCCATTGAAAAAGGTTTTTAGTACAGTTCCCCTCTAGACAAGAGCCACAGCATGCACCAGACATGGCCACATGGGAAATACACTAGGATGGTCACGATGCAGAAGATAGGAGCAAGGGGAAGGTACAGGCCACCATTTTTTCTGAAAGAAATGCAAGTTGTGGTAGGGTAAACAATTTAAGATTAGCCCGTTTAAATAATTCTAGTGGTTCTGGTGGGCTTTGAGCTATAGGAGTAGTCTGTGGCTAACTGGTACCTGGCTCTGGGATGAGCAAATCAGAGGAATATCGCCTTTTTCGGTGGATAAACTAGATAGAGGAGGTATGGCTCTAGACTGATTAGTTTGTATATCAAAGACTTATACCTGGCTAAGTTATCTGTTATCTTTAAAAACTGTCTAGTTCCAAGAGAGGCAGTCCCTCCTCAGATAAAAAGGGTTTTCAGGATGTCACAATATTATATTATTAAAATATATACTTAAAATACACTTCAGACCAGATTTCAGTAGCTCCAGAAACCACAAACCAGCAAAATTTACAATCACTGCACACATTAAAAAATGTCATTTGAGAAAATATATCACTTCACTCAGCATTGAAAAGTTTTCTAAATAGCCCCTCAGTAATGTTCTTCAAAAAATTAAATACCATCTGAACACAATACAGTTTTAAATTATGAACAAACACTTTAAGATATAAGGGTAACTGGAATTCTTTTAGGCACATGTCTGTCTTTAAAGATGAGATCCAAGTATATTGATTTAATTCATAAAATTAAAAAAAGACTAAAGCATCAATTTTAAAGTCGTGTAATAAACAGAGAAAATATCTCTTGAGAAGTCAACGTGGCTTGGTGGAGGACATTGTGTCAGAGGTATTCTGCACTCATTTTTATATGCTTCCTGGGTGAAGTTGTCTTGCCTACCTCTGGGCTTCTGTACTGTCCCCCATGCTCTTCTAACTCCCTTCATCCAGTCAAGCTCCTCCCTTGAGTTAAATACTCATTTCTTACGAATCAGCCCAAGCATCACCTTCTCTAAGAAGTCTTTTCTGATACTGACCCTACTTGTACCCAGTTGTCTCCTTACAATTAAACTCTCTGCCTCTGCCTTTTCTTGCCCAGTTGTCAATCATAGCAGCTTTAGCATATAGTGTAGATCACTCTACCTGACCATAAGCCAGGCCCTTAAGTGTAGGGATATGATTTTATTTGATATTTCATCACCAGCATTTTTAACAATGCTCAGTGCACTGTAATGTTTAATCGGTGCATTTGGAATGATTTTGTGGAGTTGAAATACTCCCACCAGTTTCTAATGTAACTTCTTTTTCTCTCATTAAATTATTTTTAATTAAAAAGATCTTTCATTCTGAAATAATTTTAGATTTATAGAATATTACAAAATTAGTACAGTTTCTAAATACCATTCTTTCAGCTTTTCCTGATGTTCTTATCTTACATAACCATGAAGCAGTGATCAACAGTAAGATATTAACATTAGCACAATATATCAACCAACATACAGATTTTGTTTGGACTTCATCAGTGTTCTATGGAAAAACTTTACCAGTTTTCTTTTACAAAATCTAAACCAGGACACCACATTGCATTTAACTGTCTCCTCCAATATACAATACTTTCTCTGTCTTTCCTTGTCTTTCATGACTTTGACACTTCTGAAGAGTACTGGACGGACTGGCTAGGTATTTCGCAGAAAGCTCCACAATTTGGATTTGTTTAATGTTTTTCTTATAATTAGATTGTAGCTGTGGGTTTAGGGGAAGAAAACCACAAAAATGATGTGGTGATCTTATCACATAACATCAGGGAGTGCATAATATCAATGTGACTCATTCCTGGTGATGTTATTCTTGATCACTTAATTAATGTGGTGACTGTTGTCCATGGTAAAGTTATTAACTAGTGTAGCTCCTCCTTAATAATAGATTCTTAATAAATATTTCATTGTTTTATTCAGCAGTAGTTATTGACTTTCTATAATAGGCCAGATAGACCTGGTCTGGGTACTAGAAAACAGTGATTTTTAAAAGATCCCCAAACCCTTTCTCAAGTAGTTTATGTTCTTGTAAAAAAGGCATAAAAAATAAGATAAATAAGAAAAATATGAGATATATGGATAATGACACATATGAAGGAGAAACACAAAGGAAGGGAGTGGGGGAGAGTTGGCATTTTAGGTGAGCTTGTCAAAGAATGCATTCCTGAGAAGCAAGAGACTGAATATACAAATGGACAATGGTTAGACCACATAAAAAAGTAGAACTCAGGGCCACAACCTGCAGCAAGCTGCCCCAAAAAACCTCTGGTATCTACAACTGCAATAAACAGCTCAGGAAGCCAGCCTGCAATCTCTGAGTCAGACTCATAAAAAGTCAGACTACTATCTTAAATAACAATCCAGGAAGCTGAACAATAACACCTGTAATAATCATCTTTAAATAGCTAAGACTTGATTAATAACTGACAGTTTTGGCCAGGTGCAGTGGCTCATGCCTGTAATCCCAGCACTTTGGGAGGTCGAGGTGGGTAGATCATGAAGTCAGGAGATCAAGACCACCCTGGCTAACATGGTGAAACCCTGTCTCTACTAAAAACACAAAAAATTAGCTGGGCATAGTGGCATGTGCCTGTTGTCCTAGCTACTCGAGAGGCTGAAGCAGGAGAATCACTTGAATCAAGGAGGTGGGAGTTGCAGTGAGCCGAGACCGCACCACTGCACTCCAGCCTGGGTGACAGAGTGAGACTCCATCTCAAAAAAATAAATAAATATATGTAATAATTGACAGGTTTCCTGATTTTTGTCACTGCTTCCAATGTAGAACCAATCAGAGAAAGCCAGATATGCATCTCTAACCAGTCCCAAAGGGAACCCCACTTCTGGTTAGCCTGCCTACAGCTTCCCCACACCAACAACTTCCAATAAGGGTGTACAGAAAGCCTTTCCTTTTTTCCACTACTAAGCTTTTTCACTCCTCTGCCTACCTTTGAGTTCTTGCCAAAATGCAAGTGATGGTGGCTGACTCCATTGCTATAGCAAGCTCTGAATAAACAGCTGTGGCTTGTTCTAATTTGGTCTTTATTTCCATGTGAGACGACATTTGAATAAAGTCTTGGGGTGAGGATTTGGAGCTGTTATGATATCTGGGGAAGAGCATTGCAGGCCGAGAGAAAGAGAAGTGTAAAGACTCTGAGGTGGAAATAGTGAGCAGGACAGGCTGATGAACTGGAACAGAGGGAGAGAGAGAAAGTAGCAGGAGTAGTAGGGGAAAAGGTCAGAAGTGCAATGGGGAGAAAAGAGAGCAGATCAGCTAGGACCCTCTAGCTCATGGAAAGGGCTTTGGATGTTACTCTGCACAAGATCAGAAGCCATCAGAAGATCTTGAGCTGAGGAGTGGCGTGATTTAATTGACATTTTAATAAGATTGCCCTTGTCGCTGTGTTTTGGACAAATAACATGGACAAAAATGAAAGTAGGGAGATAAACTAAGAGGCTGTGTGTGTATTTAAGATAGAGATGATGGTCGCTTGACTGAGGTGGGAGCAGTAGAGCTGGTAAGAAGTGTACAGGCTGTGGATACATTTTGAAGACTAAGTTGTCAGGATTTGCTGATGGCTTATAATATGTGGGGTGTGTGAGAAGCATAGTGTCAGTCTTAACTACTTTTGACCTGAGCGTCTAGAAGAACATGTGTGACTTTTACTGAGATGCAGAGGATTATAGGAGCAAAGGTTGGGAAAAATATCAGGAACTTAGCTTTGTGCATGTTAGGGTTTAGATGTTAATTAGATGTCCAAGTGGAGATGTAAGTAATTGAACATATCAGTCTAATGTTCATGAAAAAGCTTCCTCCTAAATATACTAATCAGTGAAGCATCATTATTTAAGTGGTCTTCAGAGCTTTGAGGATGCAATGAGTGTAGATAGAGAAGAAAACAGGGCCAAAGACCACTCCTGTATTTAGAGGTCAAAGAGATGGGGCTGAACCAGCAAAGGAGACTGAAAAGGAATGGCTAGAGTGGTAAGAGGAACATTCATGTTCATTCAACAGTGGTCCAGGAAAGGCATTTGCACTCTACTTACAGAAAAACAATGGGCCATTTCCTTAATGTAGCACAGCCTCCATAGCCTCCCATAAGAAAGAAAGAGGATGTCTGTCTGTGGGCTAAGTGAGTCCATGGGGATATCAGTGGCATTATTTATCATGGCACAGGCAGAATCAGGATTTATAAAGGATAAGGAAAAATGTGTGCTTATTTTATAAAAATGTATTTGCTGACCTCCTACAATAGTGCTATGGCTTCAATGTGTCCTCTTCAAAATTCATGCTGAAACTTAATGCCCACTGTGGTGGCATTAAGAGCCGTTTGGGAAGTGATTAAGTCATGAGGCATCTGCCCTTATGAATGGATGGGTGCATTATAAAAAGGCTGGAGGGGACTGGTGTAGGACCTTCTTGGCTCTCCTGCTGTTCCTTCATGTGAGGACACAACATTCTCCCACCTTTGCTCTTTTACCTTCCATCAGGCGAGGACACAGTGTTCAGGTGTCATCTTGGAAGCAGAGACTGGACCTCACCAGACACAAAACCCGCTGGCAACTTGATCTTAGATTTCTCAGTCTCCAGAACTGTGAGAAATAAATTTCTGTTCTTTATAAATTACCCAATCTCTGGTATTTTGTTATAACAGCACAAATGGACTGAGACAAATAGAAAAAGAAGGCATAAGGTTGTGTGTTTCTACTTTGAGTGGTTTTGGTCACAGCTCTGCCTCCAGAGAGTCCCTCCAGAGACGGACTGCCACTAGTCCCTGTGAATTGGAATCACATAATGGGGTCTTACTCTCCAACACAGCTCAGGCAACCAAGGGACAGTCCTGGAGGATGATTTCAGGGCAGGGCTGTTTCCAGGCTCCCTGCTCCCACACCAGTTCCTCTCAGGAGGCCCTGATGGCATCGACACCTGAAATCTATTCAGTTATTACTTCAGACTCCCTCAGTGTACCAAAAACCGTGATGCCAAGCCATATCAAGGGGAAAAAAGGAGTTTTCCCCTCAGCTAAATCAAAAGGGAAAACAAAAGCTGATGAAATCACATTTACAACTGTAGAATCAGAAAAGCTGGTCATAAAGCACACAGTGAATTTAAAGCACTTTGGCCGAAGGCAGAATGCATATGTCTCTGGCAGGAACTCATGCTGTACAGCTGTTTTGTCTCTGGCAGTGGCAAATCCCACACCTGCTGGAAGCAACAGGGAACCCAAATTCAGGAGCACAGTTTTTTTCTTACTCAGTGTATAAGGAAGGAAGAGCTTGGGAAGAATACAGAATATTTGTCGCCATATATTTGCATCAAAATCCTTTGAAACCAACTACAAGAGAAAACTGAAATGTTCCAGCATCTGGAAGAACAAAGAGTGTAATCTTCTAGGGAAATAATGTTATGTGCATGAATATATAAACCCTGTAGTAAATTCCTTGTTCAAACCTCTATGAAGAACTCATGAGCAAACAGACAGAAGCAAAACAGGAAATAAAATGCTTCCATTGTACTCTTTTTTTTAAAGCTCATTTTAATTCCTTAGACATTGGGCAAAATTTCAGAAGTTTTCTTGAAGAAGCAACATAGTACCCTTAGAGGTCGTCTTCCTGGGATCAGATGCTAGGTGAATTGACTGATGTCAGCCCACCAGGGGCTGGCAGCATCATTCTCATTTCTCTTATAGTTGGTAAAGGCATCCATCTGCCATGACAGCCAGTGTTTTTATGGTCTTTTTGAGACCGGGGCATCATCCTCATTTTTTAAGAGATATTTTTAAAACTAAAGGAAAGGGTTCCTTGAAGATATATAGCTCAGTCCTATTTCTCTAGAAATTTTACTTAATAGTTGTGTGATTTTATGTAAGTGTGACACCTCTCTTGGCCCTAATTTCCTGAACTATAAAATGGCAAGAATTATTTATGTCGTAAGAAAAAAATATAATCTAGTATGTGAAGGAACTGAGCAGAGTACCTGGAATATACAGATACTTAGTAAATCTTTGCTCTGTAAAGAAATAAAAAGGCCTGAATATTTAAGAGACCAGTCATTTCCTGAAGAGGAGTAATTGTGATCCAGCAATACAAATATCTGATGGGAATGCTATTTTAAAATGAGAGTAATGGTATCTCAAAATCAAAATCCAGAACAAAATGTTCTGCAGATAATTAATGCATTTTAATATTTATGAAAGACACCAAGTTTTCTTACTTCTGTTTTCAGAATTTAGGAGATGTGCAAATTTTGTTATTTATTATTCAGTTTCAAGACCAAGCTATCCATTCCTTCCTCCTGTGCTCTCTCTTCTGAGACTCCAACATCCCTAGGACTCAGATGAGCAGACTGGGTCCTTTTATGGCATTATTTTTCAATAACAATTATGCAACTCATATTTAGTTTTAATTGTTATTTTTAAATCTGCTTTAAAGAACATACCGTATTGTATGGTATGCATTTTCAGTGAACTTTTGAACTCTTGGGGAACTTGTGTAAAGAATTAACAAGGCCTGTTGGATTAAAAGTTGTCACCAAATGAAACTATGCTGAAAATCTGTGTGTTATTGTCTGTGTTTATTTTCAGGAAAATGGACCCATTAATATTGCCTTCTCTCTCAACTAAAACAGTATTTCCACTTTCTGTGATTCAGTCAGTAGTACTAATAGTTATATAACTTAGCACATTTGATCTTTACCACAAACTGATTACTTTTACTATCCCCATTTGACAGATGAACCAAGTTTTATAGCTTGAGGCTCCTGATATCAGTTCAAGTAGAAAAGAGAAGAGATGTGGTATATTAATAAGGACTTGGGTGGGATGAGCATAAAGTAGTTAATATTTGGGCATGATCTTATTTTCTTGTGAGTTAAGATTATAGATTGTTTCTGCAGAAAAAATTTCATAGAAAGCACTTAAAAAGTTCAGTACATATATAGAAGATAACAACTTTCAAACATTGAACAAGAGACAGCACAGAATTGTGATTCCAAGATCAGAGAAGTAAATGTACTGAGTCCTGTAATTTCCAGCTTCAAAGGCAGTTTTGATGCATAGCACAGGGTGGGAACCCAAACAAATCCCAGTGGTCTTACTGAGTTGAGGAGATAGACTTCAGAATTCAGGCAGTTAGAATTTACAGAATCCTAGAACAGAGAAAGTTACACACACATATATGCACAGAGAAAGAGAGAGGACATGCTCTGGAAATCTTCGGAGTTCTCTGGAATCTTTGGCTTGTTAAATCAAGTTTAGCCTAAAGCTGTCTCCTTAGATATTTTAAATTTGGTCTAAAGGTTTCTCTGTACTGTGACCTATCACAAGTGGAGGTGTAACCAGACTGAAGCTTACACTTGTGCCAATCACCAAGTTTTGGCGAATCAAATGTAGCTAACTATTTGAATTGTGTTCAAATAAGGCAAATGCGTAGCTGTAGCCAATCTGGGTGTTTTTGTCCCTCACTTCCATTTTCTGTATGTCATTTTCCTTTTTATGTCCATAAATCTTCTTCCACCACATGGCTGTGCTGGAGTCTCTGAGCCTGCTCTGGCTCAGGAGGCTTCCTGACTCATGAATTGTTCTTTGCTCAATGAAACTATTTTAAATTGAATTGGGCTGATGTTTTTCCTTTATCGGGCTATCAACCTGTACTTGTATGGTACTTATTACTTCTGCTTTCAGAATTTAGGAGACATGCAAAGTACAGGTACAGGTACAGACTCTGTGAAGCTGGAAGAGAAAGCAGTAGACAGAATAATTCCCAGAATTCACACGGGATTCATAATGAACTGAGCATCCAGTAGACTACTCAGGAAAAATGTTGCCTGAATAATTGGGCTAAATTAGCCCTAAACAAAAGGCTACTTTAGACCTGCCTTACCAAGGCTTAGAAGCAAGTTTTGAAAGAATAAAACATGATCCCAAGTAAATTAGCTATATGCCAAAGTCCAAAAATATTAAATTTACAATATTACCACTTAATAAAAATTACCAGGAATGTAAAGAAGTAGGAAAATATGATCTATAATCAGAAGAAAAGGTTCATTGAAAAAAAAACAGACCTGGATATTTCAGAGATTATATTAAGGAAGGAGGCCCCTTCCTCTTAAGCTTCTAAGACCACTTCCCATTAGCCTTCTACACTGCATTTCAAAAGAAGTAAAAGTTGAAAATAGAAGGCACAAGGTCAGTGGAGGAGACAAAACTGGTTTCACTAGTCAGACCTGGAGGGTGAAGATCAAAAACCCCACCCTATTCCTACCCTATCCATACATCACAGGCATGGTATGGAGAAATCTTCCCCAGAAGGCATTGTTCTTGCTTAATCACAATTAGACTCCTACCTAAGTCACGTACCCCTCGCTTACCTCATCAATCAAGACCCTCTCACATGTATCCTCTAAGATTGTGCACCTTTAAAAGAGGCCATGATTTTCTAGCTGGAGAGCTCGCTTCTTGAGACACGAGTCTGCTGGCCGAATAAAAAGCGACTTCCTTCACAAACCTGGTGTCCGAGAGGTTTTGTCTGCTGCGTGTCCTGCTACAATATCATTAGCACACAAGGATTTAAAAATAGCTACTATAAATATGCTCCCTGTATTGAAGGTATAGAGAAAAACACAAACATGTTGAGAGCAGAAATGGAGTACGTATATTTTTTAAAGATTCAAATAGAACTTCTAAATATAAAAAAGTAATATCTGAAAAAACAATTGATGAGATTATAGCAGATTAAACACTGCAGAAGAAAACATTAGTGAATTTGAATACATAACAATAGAAACTACCCAAAATTAAACACAGGCATAAAAGTCTGGAAAAAAAAAAAAAAGAACTGAGCATTAGTGATTCTTTGGGACAACATCAAGTGGACTAACTTGAAGACAATTGAGTTCCAGAAGTGGGGTGGGGAGAAGTGTCTCTGAAGAATAAGCTATGAAGGCAGTTTGCTGGCCTGTAAAACTAGAAGGTGGACCTACATGTAAGTGCTCAAAAGATGTCAGGAACATCCCTGTTTCTTCTCTCATTTCTGTTTTCTCCTGAATTTTAGATTCACTGTGTAGGAAGTCTTTCTCCATGAGTAAGGAATGTCATTTAACAATCGCATCATCACACCCCCCTAGTTTAGAGATTCCAAGAGAAAAGGACAGCTCCTCCCAGTGTGTGAATCAGTCAATGCAGAGAAGGGCTCCTGATTGGCCCAGGTTGAGTCATGTGCCTACCTGGAGCTGTTCTTTATATCAGAGGGGTGAAGAATTCTGACTGCTCTAGGCCAAATCAGGTATCACACCTGTGTGGGACTCACAGCCTGCACAACCAGATGGAATGGAAAGAGGAAAATTCTCCAAAGGAGATGAGGGTGCCAGGAGAATAAAGATAACAGGTCTCCCAAATACCATCCTTCAGATTGAACTTTTTGTGTAAAATGTTTCTCCTGAAGTACTCGACCCTGCATTTGCTGATTCATTTCCGTTGTGTCATCTATGTGTCATTCTGTTGAGTCTGTCATTTAGCTGTCCATCTGGCTCATTTGAATTTTTCTCTCCAGCTAGAGATAGTAAGGCCCTGAAGAGCAGGGGTCAAGTCTATATATTCCTTAATCTCTCCCAGTGGCTGGCAGAATGTCTCTCAAATGGTAGCAGAACAAATGTTTGTTTTGATGAATCTGTTACAGGGACTAATCTAATACTCCCATTAAGCTGAGGAGAAATTAGATTGAGTAAATACCCTCAGCCTGTGTCATCATGAAAGAAGACTAAAGTGTACATTAAAAAATAATTGGTAAGCAATTTGCAAATGAAAAACTGATTTCTTTTTTTTCCCCCCTCTCTTCTCTTGTCAGGATCCCCAAAGCTGTGAAGAAAATGCCAGGAGCAAAGAAGTAGCTTTTTACATTTCTTGATGCCCAGACCCTTTGGGCTCAGAGTATGTGGGTGCCCATATAATGGGATTCGATGGGTACTTGAAATCCTTCTTGCCGTAAACATCCTGCCTTGCATCATGAAAAATCCTTCAATTCAAAGTCAATTATTTTGAATTAAGATACTCTGCTTCTCAAAGAACCCTTTAAAATATAAATACCCAAGTAAAGAGGATATCACGTTCCATTAACCTTTTTGCCTAAATTTATTTCTCCAGTGGCTTTAATCACTTAACAGAGCCCTGAAAGAACGGGCAGAAGGACACAGATGTTTCTGGGCCCATGGGGAGGTAGGGGTGTAGCTGTAGGGCTCCTTTGGAGGGAAATATGATAAACCCAGAGCTTCAGGTCCTTTATGCAGCAGGAAAATATGTGCATATTAGATATCTGGTTACATATATTTTAAAATGGCATTAAAAGGTAAACGGGGAAAGTGCTCCTCTCATCACTCTTGTGTAGAAAAAGGCCCTTTTTCTTTTAGTATAGCTATGATGGTGAAAACTAAAACAAACCAATACAAAAGATCAGGGACAAATGTGGGTTGGTTCCCTTATTCTAAGACAATCATCAGGTGGTCACAGATTGGCAGAGTCAGCATGGATCATCCTTTAGAGGTCTGAGGGCCCCATCCCTTGATCTCCACTTACCTTGGCTACTTGACCCACAGCCATCAGGGTTCAGCCCTAGGTACTCTCTTCCTACTCATCTCTGTCAGTTTTCATTCTTTGTGGCCTTTAGAGGCTGGAGGCAGAGTTTCATTTTTCCTGACCAGGATACTGTATTTATTCAATAGCGCTTGTTTAGAGAAAAACAACGGGAAAGAAATACCACAATAGAGATTGCAAGGTATCAGTTGGCAATATCAGTGGACAGATCTACCTCAATTTCAGACTTTTAAACTGGAAAATCATGTGCATCTCAGAGTTAAAGAAACACAGGAATAAGTTTAACAGTAGAAGGAAGCAAGTTGGTGACTGTTACTGGGTATATGAAATTTGGAATTAGGAGCTTTCATAAAATCACAGAGAAAACAGGCATAGAAAAGCCCCCCTACCTTCCAGGTATAGCAGCCAGATTGCTCACAGAAGGTCCACGAGAGAAAAACCCCTACACAACTGTGCCTGGGTGATAGGAGATTTCTAGAAAACAGAGGCTCATGCCTTTAGGGGTTAGTGCAGAGCCTCCAGATCAAAGCCTGAATTCGCAAGCTTCAAATGTGGGACCCCAACATGACCACTAACTACTCAAGTGGAGAGGCAGAGAGACCCCTCCTCTAGGGCACACAGGCCTGCTCTGCTTGGCAGCGTCTCAGCTCCTCCAGGCTGGCTCCCTGACAGTCCCTGAATATTTAGTTGGTGGTTACTAAGTGATTCCATTCCATCTTAATCATCTATCTGGGGACATTGCACACTGCATTCCTCATGATTTCTATGGTGTTTTTTTGCTCTCATTTGTAAATAGCTTTCAGAAACCTGAAATGAAATTGCATTTACTTTTCATTTTCCTCCATCAGTTTGAGTCAGCTTCACTTGGAATCAGCTGTACCTTCTGGCCCTTTTAAGCAACCATTATTTCCACGATGGAGAAAAATGATCACTCTGCAGGATACTGTGCAATGTAAGGGGACTGTGCAGGAAGGCAAGAGTGAGGCCACTGTTTCCATACTGCTCAGATGAGTTCATTTCCGCCATTCCTTTGAGCTGTGAAAATGTGTACCAGCTCAGTTGCCTTAGATTAAAATGCATAAGTACAATTTCCTTGCACACATTTTAATCTGGTTAGCATTCAGCCCATGGAAGTCCCCATTTCTTCCCCTGCTCTCTAAGAGCTTCCCTCCCTAAATGGTGTCCTCTCTTGTAGAACTCAGGTGCTCATGTTAGCCTTGCACAATTTTAGCTGAAAACGGAGGGAAGGAAATCACCAAGGTAACATTGGCTGCCCACGCTGCAGTTTGTATGTGTTTTAGCAGAATGAGAAGCAGGTAGACTGTTCTTCCTCAATGTCTGTAATAGGCTAAAATTTCCCAAGATTCTGTTTTTTTTTTTTTTTTTCTTAAGCAAATAAGAAATTTAACCTGAGCCACAAAGGAGGGAGGCATTCTTTGGTTGTGAATGACCTAGGAGGGACAGACTGCAAAGGAGCATTACCCAACAGGAGCAGTGAAAAGTCAACACAAGTACTTTCTTTCATGTGGTCCTGGGTATATCTGAATGTAAAGGTTAGGCGGAGATGTTTTTTAAACAGAAGCATATTAGGAATGTTTTAAAAATCTCTATTTCAGATATTTGACCCCAAGTATTTGTTTAGTTGTATATGGAAACATAGCTGAGCTGAGATAGAAAAAGAAGTGGTTGACGCTGCTCTGGTTTCCTATGGGGACGCAGAAGCTCCCTGGCTCCCACCCACCCCTCCTCAGGTTCTCAGCATCTTCGTTTTGTCTCAGTTTGCCTTAGGTCCAGTGTTTCTTAAAGCCCATGTCCTTGCCTTTCCCTTCTCCCTCCACATTTCTATCAGGGTGGACCCATTTGATGGATGTCCCATTCTTTCGGTGCCTTGCTCTCTCCTTTCGAAGCAGCCAACCTTCCCAACCTTCCCCCACAGCCAGTAACCTTCTGAGAATGGATTTTATTAACTCAGAGAAGGAAGTAATGCCATCATTGAACTTAATAAAGCTCTTAGGAGTTTGCATGCTGGCCTTTGGAAAGAAGGCAGAACACTGAGGAGACCTAAAATAGAACCCTGATATGGCCAACTCACTACATAAGTCTGAACAAGTGAATTAACCTATCTAGACTCAGTTTATTTATTTTCATGATGTGATTACTAATTTTCATTCCATAGGATGTTGTAGCAGTTAAAGTAGATGCTTTTTACGAATATTCAATTTGCGGGACCTGGTATAAAGGTACCTACATTACATCAACACGGGAGACATGCTGTTTATCTGGTTTCCTAACTTGATACCAGTTATGTTCGCCTAGAGAATTATTTTGAGTGCCATTATAGGATAAAAATGCTTTTAAAATGATAAATTATCATAAAACTATGAAATAATACAAAATCATTCTCCTCCTCCTCCTCTTCTTCTTCCCATCCTTTCTTTTCTCTTTCTCCTTCTCTTTTTCCTCCTCCTTCTTCTCTCCTTTTTGATTAATTATCAAGACAAATACCTAGAAGTCAGTTGTGAATCCTCTCTACCTTGTAACCCCAGCATCCAGTCCTTCAGCAAGTCCCACTGACTCTAATTCATGATCTAGCCCCTGTGCATCTCCACTGCCATCACTCCAGTCTTAGCCATCGCCTCAATAGCCCTCTACAGGTCTCTCTACAAGCACTCTGGACCAGCACTGCAGTGCAGCCACTATCTGGGGAGGATCCTTTTGCTCACAGATAAACGCATTCCTCACTGATCCATCCTCTCTAGAATGTAGAAGGCATCTTAACTGTCTTCTCACAACCACACCTTCAGGACTGAGAACAGTACAAGCATATAGAGGGGCTCAATAAAGACTTTAGGAATAAATTATATTCATTAATGTGCCCTAAGGACAATCTTATGGGGCACTTTACAAATAAGAAATCACTTTAAGTGATTGGTCCTTCCACCAGAGATGAGGGATCAGTTAGATCTAGTACATTTTAGACGGATTTTATGGAAGTTGAACTACACATAAAAAGGATAATCAATGAAACAGATAATGCCTTCTTCTGCAGTTTAGGGTGAATCTGCTATTCCCAAACTTCTTTTTCTTTCATATTTCATTGCACACGGTTACTGGATCTTCTCCCAACATTTTTTAAAGTCTTACTTTTCCTCCGCTGAGTATCAGTGGACAATTATTAAGGTTTTAATTTTCTATAGACATACTGAACAATTAATTACATTCAGGATTTTAAAAATCAGCATGTTGTTTCCCACTCTCTGTTTGCTAGTATTCTGAGGAAGAATCCAAGTAAGTTCTGCCTTTATGCAATTTGAGATGAAAAGACGTGTTTTATTAACTTGTTAACCATCGGTGACATCTTATTGTAACAGTGATTTTTATTTCCATCATCAGTGTTCTTACAGCAGCATCCCTTTCATTCACATCTATTTTGTATTAACATTGCAGACCCAGTGTTTTTCATATCGGAGTGTGTATTTAGAAACCAAGCAGGCATTAAAGCAGGATGTAGCTACTGGCTTACCGTAAGGTAAATTATAACATTTTAGAAAATCAAATATTTGTGTCTGGGCTCTCTAATATTTTTTTCTTATCTGAATGATCTGCATAAATGACCATTAGGACATCTAAATCAAGATCAACACAACATTAAGTTGGCTAAGGAACAGCAGTGTTGAATTGAGTAGCTGATGTAGTGAACTAACAGGAAATGTGTGAGAAATCATCCAGATACAATGAGGTCATTCCCAACCCTTACTCTCATCCCCCAGACACTTAAAATTATAGCTTAATGTTTTTATTTTTCTTGTGTGGAAGAGGAACTGATGACACGAAAACCTATCAACCCTGAATTGTTGGGAAAATGTGAAGTTCAGTTAAGGCTCATTGGATCAGATTCCAAATAATAAAATGATCATCGGTGACCTTGAAGTAGAGATCACAGTGTGATGGAGTGAAATTAGTTTCCTGACTAGACAGCATTCTCAGGGCTGCAGAGATATGCTGGCATACACATCTTTGACTATACACTCCTCCTACTCACATATATGCACATAGCAAGAAATGGTATCATTTCACTAATATTTGCACCTGCAATTTTCTGGATTGATATTGATAAAACACAGACATTTGCTTATCCCAAAGGCTGTAACTGAGATCGTATGTGTTTTTTGCTTTTAAGCTGTTTTATGTTTTTAAAAATGTATACAATGAACAGGAATTATATTCATGATTGAAAAACAAAGTGATATATTTTTGAAAATTTAAAGGATAATATTTGTATTTCTTAGCTGTTAATTATCTCAGTAAATCATAGTTTCCATTGATAATCCAAGAGGCACAGTGCTAACAGAAGGAACCATGTAAACTCCCAACTCTTTACAAGCTAACTGAATTTTTACAAAGGCTAATTATTTATATCTTATTTACTTTAGGCTATTACATACTTTTTGATGTTTAAAATTGAGGGATAATTTACTTGCAGTGAAATATGCTGATATTAAGAATATAATTTGATCCATCTAAAAACTATAGGCCCCCCATGTAATGTACAGCCTGCTATAGTTTGAATATATCCCCCAAATTTCATGTGTTGGAAACTTAATCCCTAATACAGCAGTATCGAGAAGTGGGGACTTTAAGAGATGATTGAATTATGAGAACTCTGCTTTCATGAATGGATTGAGCCATTCATGGATTAATGGATTAATGGATTATTATGGCAGTGGGACTGGTGACTTTCTAAGAAGAAGAGAGACCTGAGCTAGATGTTAGCATGGCCTGCACCACCTCAAGACTTCAGAGAGTCCACACTACTAAGGAGGCTCTTACTAGATGTGGCTCCTTGACCTTGGATTCCTCAGCTTTCACAACTGTAAGAAATAATTTCCTCTTCTTTACAAATTATCCAGTTTCAGGTGTTCTATTATGAGCAACAGAAAATGAACTAAAACACATCCTTATCAAGCTATAGGCTATTTCCAACTCCTTATCACCTTTGTAACCCTTCCCAGATAATCACAAACACCTCCCCAAGCAACCACTGGTCGTATTTCTATTCTCATAGATTAGTGTGCCAACTCTAAAATTTTGTATCGATGGAATCATGCATGAAGTATGTATGTACCCTTTTGAGTTTGACTTGCCTCATTCAGAATAATAAGTTGAAATTCATCCACAAAGAAAGGAAAGGAATCATTATATAAGTTAGTGAGACTTCTTCAAAAGGGGACCAAGGAAGCCATTTTTAGAAATTAAATATTGAATAAGGAGATTTTCTTTACAACCTCAGTTGAGAAGACCCACATGACTGGGGGCTGGAGGATCCACTTCCAAGACCTTTTCACTCGAATGTCTGGCCCCTGCACTGGGATGGCTGAGGATGAGTTTAGCAGGTACTCTGAGACTCTTAATCAGCTACATGTGGCCTCTATGGAATGTGGCTTGGGCTTCTCAAAGCATAGATCTCAGATCCAAGAGGGAATATTTTGAGAGATACCCTCATGAGAATGAGCATTCTGACTCAGTCAGGCAGAAGTGGCATACCCTTTTTATGACTGAGCCCTGTGAGGCTCACACAGATCACCTCCATGTGACTCTGTTAACCCAAGCAGTTACACACCCACTCAGATTCAGGGGGAAGGGATGTAGACTCCACCTCTCAATGGGAAGACTGTCAAGTCGCAGCAATTTTCTGACACCTTCTATGAATAACGAACATATGGATTGTGTGTCAGAATTAGGTGGTCTACTACTTACCTAGGGCAAGTTTAAAGGAGAAAAAGTTGAAATACATGGTTTTTGCTTGATCGACTAGCATAGCTTAAGTGAGAATAACAAGAAATTCTGTGCACAGGGAACTGACTAAAGTAAAGCTTCTGCCATGTCAAAAATGGAGGTGGTGACTGGGCACAGTGGCTCACGCCTGTGATCCCAGCACTTTGGGAGGCCGAGAAGAGTGGATTACTTGAGGTCAAGAGTTCGAGACCAGCCTGTTCAACATGGTGAAACCCTGTCTCTACTAAAAGTATAAAAATTAGCTGGTCCTGGTGGTGGGCACCTGTAGTCTCAACTACTCAGGAGGCCAATGCACGAGAATCGTTTGAACCCGGGAGGTGGAGGTTGTGGTGAGCCAAGATTGCACCACTGCACTCCAGCCTGGGCAGAGGGCAAGACTCTGTCTTGGCGGGGGGAAGGGAGAGGTCGGGGAAACGGAGGTGGTGAGTGAAGAGTGTCACAGTGCAGCAGGAGAGAAGCAGTCTGGGTGGTCTGGAAAAGACCATTAAGGAATCATGGATTGGGGGTCAGTTTCATACTTTCAACAGCAGCATGATTGTCTACTTAAGAAAAGTTTTTTCCCCATGGTGCTAATTATGGCTATATGTCTTATTTCAAAACTGCACAACAGAAGTTGGTGAGACTGTCTTTAGGAAGCTGGACAAAATATACAGGTTTCTTGGAGATGCAGCTAGTGCGGATCTATTTATCAGGTTTGTGGAAGAAGAATCCCTCCACCACCCCAGCTCCCAAGATGTCTATCTCCTAATCTCTGGAACCTATCAATATGTTAGATTACATGACAAGGGGAATTAAGACTGCAGATGGAATTGAGGTTGCTGTGTGGGCTGAATTGTATCTCCCTCCAGATTTATGTCCACCTGAAACCTGTGCATGTGGCCTTGTTTAAAAATAGGGCCTTTGTAGATGTAAACATGTCAAAGCAAGGTCATGCCGAGCGAGGGTGAGTCCTGGATCCAATATGACTGATATTCCTATAAGAAGAGGGGAATTTGGATGTATAGACACACGCAAATGGAGAGTGCTATGTGCAGATGGAGACTAGATTACAGTGATGCTTCTGCAAGCAAAGAATGCCAAAAAATGGCTGGCAACCACTAGAACTTGGAAACAGGCATGGAGGGGTGTTCAGAGAGCTCCTGGGCCTGCCAACACCTTGATTTGAAATTTCTATCCTTATGTAAAATAAACTTTAAAAAAGAAAATAATAAGCTTCTAGTCTTAGAACAGTGAAAGAATACATTTCTGTTGTTTAAAGCTGCTCTGTGGTAATTTGTTACGGCTGCTCTTAGAGACAAATACAGGTTCGAGGCAGCCCACTGTAAGGATAAGGGACCCCATAAGTAGAAGAAGGAACCAAAAGAAAGAAATGGAGATAGTGGAGTGAAAAGGACTCAGTTTCATATTATTGGCTTTGAAGATGGAGGAAGGGGCCATGAGCTAACAAATGTGTGTGGCGTCTAAAAGGCAAGGAAATAGATTCTCCCCTAGATCCTTCACAGAGAACACAGCCCTGTCAACACTTGATCTTGTCCACTGAGACCCATGTCAGATTTCTGACTGCAAGAACTGTAAGAACAATGTGTTAGTAATTTGTTTACATCAGCAACAGGTGACTAATACGAGGTTAGTTGATGTTGGAGAGAAGGGTGAGTGAGATCCTGTTATGGGCTGAATTATGTCTGCAAAATTTTCCTCTGTTGAAATCCTAGCCCCCAGTACCTCAGAGACTTGACTATATTTGGAGATAGGGCCTTTCAAGTGGTAATTAAGATAAAATGAGGTCTCATGGGCGGGCCCTAGTCCAATATGACTGGTCCTTGTAAGAAGAGATTAGGATACAGATAAACACAGGAGAAAGACCATGTGAAGATAGAAAGAAAAGGCAGCCACCCACAAGCTAGAGGAGACAGGCCTCAGGAGAAACCAGCCCTACTGACACTTTGATCTCAGATTTGTAGCCACTGCAATGGTGAGAATTATAGTTATTGTTTAAGCCACCCAGTCAGTGATACATGGTTGGGCAGCACCAGCAAACTAATAGGGGCTCCAAATCCTTCACTTTCCTCACTTTCTAGATTAAGATGCTAAGATTCAAAGTAGGAAAAATAAATGACTCAAGTCACATAGTGGCACTGCTGAGGCTGGAATCTGCATTAGTTGGAAATATATCATTATATTGATAGCAGCATAAAGGACTAATGAGTACTCTGGGGCTCTCCGTAGAGTTTTCACAGGTTTGGTGGTGTGGCTGCCTGTTTTTTAATTCTTTCACATCTTAACATTCAGAACTCATTGTGTTTACATTTTCAGTCCTTTCCCCCTAGTTGAATGAAAGCCAACTCATTAAAGAAAGAAACTAAAATGGGTGAAAGTGGTCCTAAATTGGAACCTGAGAAAGAAAATATTCATTAGCCACAAGTCCGGTGTGATTTTCTCTAGGATTGCATTTTATAGTAGATTCAACTGAAAGAATATACCTCTCACATAAATTCTTAGTCTGTTTTTCAAAAATTCCTTTTACTCAGGAGGAATGGATGCAGGACGATAAGCCAATTAATGGCTAAACATGTGTCTGTACAATATGGTAACTCAACGTAACTCAACATAATTGCTTTGTGTAGTTAACTTGATAGTTAAGGCCATTATTCTCAAGAAATCCCTACAGGTGGACGGGACCGGAAATAATTTCCCTTTTCTGTACTGTCATCCTAACACACTGCAAGGCATGTATATATTTACATAGTTAATCCAGTTGCATGGAAATTAATAATAGATATTACTAAATAAATTACTCCATTGCAAATTAATGTAGATTTTCTTTCCCGCTCGATTTATTCAAATTGAATACCCTCAGCCTCAGGACTTCCAAGACCTGAGAATGAGGGTTACTTTCCATCCTGGGTGTAAGAGAGTAATCTAAGCAGATTGTAAATTATTTAAACTGGTCACCCTCCTCTAATACATTCTAAATAGTTCTTGGAATCATTAATGAGGGCATCAGATCATGCAGTCTGAGTGGCAAATTTAAAAAAAGAAATCTATCCTGGCTCTAATTACTTTTAAAAGAATAGAATCAGACCCTGGTCTTATTAAAATCAGATCATAGGCACTTAATAACCTGGAGCAAGAAAAGAGATTGAGTTACATACTACCCAAAGTTCTAAAACTTCAGCCCATAATATAAAGGCTCATATTGTCTGTGGTGCCCCCTTACTTCCTGGAACTTCTTATATATTATTTCTGCAGATAACAGCGTTGGAGGTAGGTGATGCTATCCCTGCTTTACAGATGAGGAAACTCATTCAGAGATTTAAATAACTTGCTCAGCTTCTAAGTTTCTGAACTGAGATTCATTCTGTTGTTTATTTGATGGCAAAGCCCATGCACTTTCTACTATATCATGGTTTACCAAATGCTTTCAAAAATAATTTATTTGAGACTACTGAAGTCTTATGAGATAATTCCCTTTCTTATGGTTGAGAAATCTGAGCATTCTAAAAACTGATCACAAGTAACATGGTAGGAAATGGCCTTGGAACACTGGCTAATCATATGACTACCCTTGTGCCTTGGATTCGGCTGTAATTCTCAGAAAAAGTAGCAATTATGCTTATACATACCTAAAGAAGAAAAGAAGGATAGAATGTTTTGGGTAAAAAGAATCTCAACAAACACAAATATAATTCATATTGTTGAAAAGATGCCCAAAATTAGTCTTAATTCTTTATATTAGTAGTTCTAAAACCTTAGTAAGCATATGGAGGGCCTGAGAAAACACAGATTATAGGAACTTATTCCAAGAGTTTCTAATTCAGTAGGGGTGTGTGTTTGTGTGTGTGTGCATGTGTGTGTGTATGTGTGTGTGTGCATTTTTCATTTCAAACAAGTTCCCAGGTGATCCTGATGCTGGCCCAGGGAACACACTTTGAGAATCATGGCTTTATCACTTCAGGAAATGCCCAGTTGCCATGCACAATTCAGCTTCTTTCCAACAGCACTCAAATTAGCAATGAGGTCACCAGTAGCTTATTGAATTTGACTAATATGCTAAGACAAAGATTCCTAACACCTGTCCATAGCTTCTTTGGAGCACATATATTGTTAGTAGGCTGTACTGTAATGAATCACCAAAAGAAAAAACTAACTTTGTACCACTGTCCCTTGCATATCCTTCCATTCTGAGCCAAGGCACAACACTGTGTGCCTGCTGGAGAGCACACATTCTTTCATCATCGTTTATTATTGTCTAAGGCTATGCTTACCATGCTGCAAATTCACAGCCTCAATAACCAGCCAGGCAACTCTTCCTAATATCATTGTCCTGTAGGTCTGAGTTCTTTAAGTAATATGCAAGAAGCAGAAGAATATTTCCTGGAACTCATTTATCCACAAACATTTCCTCCCTATTTTCACAGTATTTCTCCTGCTGAAGTGGCCATCATACAATTGACATTTTGAAAATGGCATGTTTAGATGGCAAAGCTGGGGCTCTTGATAACATTCCTGATATTCTCCTGGGTGTTTTCTTCCCTTCCTGCTGCCTTACTTTCTTTCTTCCCATATTTTAATGTCGCCACTGGAAAACATGCCAGGAGAATTTGGTGAGAAACTGTCATAGAAGTGTGTTAGTGTTGTAGTTCACAAACTCAGTGAAGGGTGGCAGAATATGACACCCTGCCTGAAATATGCCACTGTGACAGAAAGATTTTTTTGACTTGAAGACAATTGAGAAGATGTAAGAAAAGCTCCCTGCCCTCCCTTTATTTGCTTCAAATCAAGACTTAAATTTACAAAGCTGTCCCTCCTCTCTCTACCAGGAAGGAAAAAATTAATCATCCTGGAGACTATACCAGAATGCAGCCCACATAACAAACTTTGCTATTTAGCCTTTAGCTACCATTAGTTTCCATTATACTTGCCTTTCCACAATGTACTGACCCCAGAGACTTGGGTCCCTTTCCTTTATCTTGTCATCTCTCTTTAAGTTTATTGTTCCGTGTTGAACATGCTGTGTAAGCCAGAGTTCTAAGCCACCTCTTTGAATTACTCATTTCTGGGTATTCTCATGTGTTACATGCATGCTACACATCTTAACAAACTTGTTTGGCTGGGCGTGCTGGCTCATGCCTATAATCCTAGCTCTTTCTGAGGAGGATCACTTGAGGCCAGGAGTTTGAGCTTAGCCTGAGAAACATAGCAAGACTTTGTCTCTACAAAAAATTTTTAAAAAATAATCAAGTATGGTGGTGTATGCTGTAGTCCCAGTTACTCAGGAGGCTGAGGTAGGAGGATTACTTGAACAAAGAAGTTTGAGGATGCACTGAGCTATGATAGCACCATGGCATTCCAGCCTGGGTGACAGAGCTATATCTCATTTGAAAAAAAAAAATTGTAATTAAAAACTTGTTTTTTCTTGTTAATCTATTAATCTGTTACATGGAACCCAGTAGAGAACTTAGAAGGGCAGAAGGAAGACTGTTTTTTGTCCCCGACAATAATTTTAGAGCTAGCAAATTAAAACACTAACATCTGTGAATTTTATTGGCAATTTACACATGTGAACTTTCCAGGTAAAAGAAGTTTGTAGTTTAAGCATCAGCCCCCTCTTTTAAAAAATTATTTATTTATTTATTTTAAAAGAGACAGGATCTTACTCTGTTGCCCAGGCTTGAGTGCACTGACACAATCATGGCACATTGTAGCTTCAGACTCCTGGGCTCAAGCAATCCTCTTGCCTCAGCCTCCAGAGTAGCTGGGACTACAAGAGCATACCACTATACCTGGATATTTTATTTTATTTTTGTACAGATGAGGTCTTGCTATACCAGCCTGGTCTCAAACTTCTGGCCTCAAGCAATCTTCTCACTTCAGCCTCCTAAATTTCTGGAATTACAGGTGTGAGCCACCACACTGCCTCCCTACACTATTTTTTTTAATGGAAACGTTAAATTTTAAATTTTTATTTAAAATGACTGTGTACTGCTTTTAATTCTTAACAGAATACACCAATTTGTATAATCTCCCCTTGATGTAAGGTCGCCATGATGTATCCGATGTTTGTACTTAGCTGCAGGGATAAAATATGATGGTAGTGATGTAGGGAGAATGTTCCCACTAACTTTGGAATTCTTGGCATATTTGTCTTTATAATTTTGCTGTCATCTAATTTTGTGATAAACTGTCCCTTTTTGCTATTGCTAGTTTCTACCAAATTTTAAAATTACTCATCAATTTACACACTGTTCTAAGTTGTTTTGAAATTTTTTGAAGCATCTTTAGAGGTCAAGTACTTGGGCTTTGTGACTTTTTTTGTTTATTTTTGAATTTCGAGCTGTGCTCCAACTGCTAAAATAAATTATGTTTAATGACATAAACTGTTTTTTGTATGTGGAATAGATGCTTCCAACCTACTTTCAGAAAAGTGGAAACTTTGAGTGCTTTTCTAACCACAGGAATGTTTTAGCATTAATGCAGCCATATCTGCTTGTTGTTAGAATTAAGGTGTGGACTACAAAAAAACAAAACAAAAAACAAAACACACACACACACACAACCAATGGACTGGGAAGGGTTGGCCCTGGGTAATATTGTAGTATGTAAAAACGTTTTTCCTAGATGCCCAGTCCCCTCTTTCCAAAACCCTCCCTCCAACCAAAAGTTGCCTGATTAAATATAAGAATCTCAGTTAGATTAGAAATTTATAAATGCTGTATTCATTCATTCTTACACTCTATAAACAAATACCTGAGACTGGGTAATTTACAAAGAAAAGAGGTTTAATTGGCTCACAGTTCCACAGGCTGTATAGAAAGCATAGCTGGGGAGGCCTCAGGAAACTTACAATCATGGCAGAAGGTGAAGGGGAAGCAAGTACATCTTCACATGGCCAGAGCAGGAAGAAGGAAAAGAAGGAGGAGGTGCTACACACTTTCAAACAAACAGATGTCAGAACTCACAGTCACGAGAACAGCAAAGGAAAGGTTTGTCCCCATGATCCAATCACCTCCCACCAGGCCTCTCCTCCAACACCAGGAATACAATTCAACACGAGGTTTGGGTGGGGACACAAATCCAAACCATATCAAATGCCTAAGTTCTTTTTTCAGTATATCCCAAATATTAAATGGTACATTACTATACTACAGAAATGTTTGGTTTTTTTAAAACTAGATTTATTTCACTTGACATTCTTTATTTTAATTTGCTAAATCTACCTTAACCTCAAATTATATTTTTTCTTTCTTCTCTATCAAATTTACTTCCAATGGAAGAATTGTAAAGTCATTCAAACTAAGAAATTAAAAGATAGGTAGAGATTATGGTCATCGTAGTCATCTTCACTTTAGTGAAAGCAGAATGTTACATAGGAAAATTTAAATGGTCAACAGGATGGTGGTCAGTAGCCTGGGGCAGAGATGACGTCTTGCCTCTGAACTCCTACTGTGAAGATAAGCTTCAGGGCCTCCACATTAATGTTCACTCAGAAACTGCAGGTTAGGAGTCCTACTTTGCTTCTGACTTGGCAACGATATAGAGTACCTTTAACATAAATAACTCCAACTTTGAAAAAAAGCTGAAGTTTATATTTCATAGGGTACTTTGCCAACAAGGATAAGATGTTGTGCTTAATAAACAAATAAAAAAATAAAGAGTGCCTCTAACCAGACAAGGATACAAGCATACTTCTTCCACTATCAGTTTTCACCAGAGGACCCTATGGCTATAAAAGATTAGGCCTTCAGCAGCTCAAAGTGGTCTTCTTAACTAACATCGTCTTGCAGTCAGTCATGTTAAGAAGTTGGCATCTGCTGATGCAAAAAGTCTCTACCACCTCAAATTCCTTCTTGCAAGATCTACCTGACACTGAGCCCACACCGGGATTCCTTTTGTCTTCTTCACTCCCCATGAACTGGTTCATTAACTTTTTCTCATATCTCTTTTTCCTTTTGATGTTAAACGTCACTTTGTTCATTGTGGAATGTGTAATCTACAATATTTATATATTGATTAAGTATACTATTACATATGATTTGGAATATTGACTTGTAGAGTGGCTTCAGCCTGTGTGCCCATGGCTCTGACTACCGAGTGAGTAACTACTGAGGAGAATGTCCTCCTTGGGAACTCCATGGAGCTTGGAGCTTTGTAATTGAAATAGCATTAATAAAAGCTTGACACTGTAGAAAGACACAAACATGTGTGGACCTGGTTATCTCTAACCTTGTACCACTCACGACAGCTACTATAAAACCATGGATCTAGAACAAGCCATTTAACTTCCATACCACAGTTATCTACTGCCATATACCAAGCTAAACAAAACCCAAAGGTTAAAAAAACACCATTTTATTATATTTCACAATTTTATGGGTCAAAAATTCATGCATGGATCTGCTGAGATATTCTCTTCCAAATGGAGTCGCATGAGGTCACTTGGCGGTGTTGGCTGGTGGATGCTAGGGTCTAGAGGGTCTGAGACAGCTTGACCCACATACTTGGTGCCTATGGACTGGCTGTGAAAAGGATCAAAATATATGATCCAAAACATGCACTTTGGCATATTGCTTATTTTGAGCTGAAGGCACTTCAGAAGCAATAGATACAGGAAGGAACTTAGCTCTCTTTCTATCTAAAAGCAGGTCATACAACTTTCCCTTAGAAAGGTGCTACCCCTGCATCAGGGAGAGAGACTGGGAGTTGATGCTGAAATGGATCTGTACAAACAAGCCTTCTAAAATAATCTTTCTCTTCCATTAGTTTACTTCATCTATTTCCGAGTCACTTTCTCTCCATACTCCCCCTAGAAGTTTAAACCCCGTTTCCTCTGTCTTGTCATTTCTCCATAAATTTATTGTTCTTTGATATAGTTGGTGTATACGCTCTCAGTTCTAACAGCTTTTTGGAGGTCTTCATTTCCTACGGAGGATCTCATGTGCATATAAAAATATTACAATTTGTATGCTTTTCTACTATTAATCTTCTGTCAATGTATATATTTATATGTAATTAAGTAAAAATTTACATATATAATGACATATATGTGGCTACATATAAACATAAATAATGTAATTAAATTCTCAGACTCAGACATAGAACTTTAGAGGGTAGAGGAAATGTCTTTCTTCCTTAGAGCTGTCGTTGCTCTCTTTCCACCTAGTGGACTGTGTGTCTGGGTAGGTTGGACTTCCTTACAAGCAGAGCATTCCCAGGGCAGTCAGACTTCTAACATGGGGGCTCAGGCTGTGAGAGGGAGTGTTTCCGAGAGATCAAGGATGAAGCTGAAAGACTTCTTACCACCGAGCCTTACAAGACATGCACTTTCATTTCTGCCACATTGTATTGGTGAAAAGAGAGTCCCAGGGCCAGCCCGGAATACCACGAGCCATGGATCACAGTGGGGCTCCCCTTGGGGACTAGCTATCACAGCCACTGAGACTCAGTTCCTACCTCTATGAAGTGGGCTGTGATTACAAAGTGTTTGTGAGACTCACATGGAATAGATGTAAATAAATTTTGAAAATATTGCATTTCTGCTGCAATACATTAGATGACCTGAGTTGGACTTTCTACTATCATTTCCATTTTATGAATATTGTGTGTGATATTTTATTTATAAATAGCAAATGTATAATTATATACTACTTTGACATTTTGTAGAATTGTATGTAATTGTATATTATTACAAATTATAATACATGTGTATCTATAAATATATAATATACACATACACATATATACACACATACACATATATACACCCTGTGTCATCCTTTGTATGTAATGAATTTATTTTTTTCTCTGCACCTAATATGATACTGTTTAGACAGTACCATCCTCAGGAGAGTTGAAAAAATAGTAACTCAATTTTATATGTGTCTCAGTTGGGAAAGGCTGGTCTAAAAGGTTGAAATCACTTTGCATATATTAATCTAGCTGCTATATACTATCATCCTTTTAAGGTATTATATTACCTTGAATTTAAATATGAAGAGACTTGTTCTCTCTGACTATGCACACCTCCCTTCCACCCCCAGCTGCTGTCTTTACCTAATATAAGTACATTATTCCTGTGTGTGCATGTATGTACAAGCATACACACACACACAAATAAGGAAGGATAAATGTACCCACATTTGATGCATAGAATCAAATTAGGCATGGATCTCCTGGCATTCTCATACCTACTCTAATCATTAGGCTCACTTGTTAAGAAGCCCAAGGGCTGAAACTTGATTGCTGATTAGAATTCTCCTGTGGAATCCTCGCCTCTTCAAGATAAACCTCAGCAGTGTGAGATATCTGCCAGCCTGCAACCTTAAGTCTTGTCAGTCACTTGGAAACTCCCATGAAGCCATGAATTTAACACATTATTTATTTGAGAAGTCATATAAATTTTACAGCCTGTATCTAGCAAAGCAAAGATTTTTGAGATACCAGATACGTGATTTGATAGGACTTATTTAGCAGCCAGATATTTTAGATTCCTGGAAGAAGTCTTAGAAAATTAAGCCTTCAAAATTTCACAAAACTAAAATTTTATATATCTGTAATAAAATGTTTCTCTGACACATTTTATGAACTATCCTCTGCTAAGATGTTTGATAGCATAGGCAATTTTCACAAAACATACCAATCAGATTCTGTGTTTATTGGTAAGCATTCTCTAGAGGAAGAGAACCGATAGGATATATATATAGAGAGAGAGAAATACATAAAATAGGATCTACTGGAAATTCGCTTGCATGATTATGGAGGCTGGGAAGTTCCATGATATGCTGGCTACAAACTGGAGGACCAGGGAAGCTGATGTAATTCAGTCTGAGTCCAAACTGCTGTAACTAGGGGAACTGATGATGTAATTCTCAGTCCAAGGCCAAAGGCCTGAGACCTGGGAGAAGCTCTGGTGTGGGTCTCAGAGTCCAAAGACCCAGGAACCTTGAGTTCTGATGTCTGAAGGCAGAAGAAGATGAATGGTTCAGCTCCAGAGAGAGAGTGAATTTGCCCTTTCTTCATCTTTTTGTTTTATCTGGGCACCCAACAGATTAAATGATGTCTTTCCACATATTTTAGGGGGATCTTCTTCATTTAATGTATAAACTCAAATGCTTTTCTCTTCTGGAAACATCCTCACAGACGTACCCAGATATGCTTTACCAGTCACCTGGGTATCCCTTAACCTAGCCAAATTGATACAAAATTAACCACCAGATGTAGTGAGTAATACTAACATCTCTTTCCTCATTGGAAATTGGAGAAGCTAAAACATCTTAGCATTACTGTGCATATACTTTGCATCTTACTAAAGAATCATCTGCCAATAATGTTCAGGATTTTTTCCACAGTACAGGCTTAAAAAAAGTTATTGTTGTTGTTTTGGTCTAAGGTAGTCTTCTATTATTTCCTCAAGGAATATTGCATGAGTAGAATATTATTCTGTTTCTGTAAATACAGAGAAATTCAGGAATGAGATAAGTATTCTGTGTCACTTATCTGGATGGATCTAGTGATTCTTGATAGTCCTTTAATTGTGGGAATTCGGTCAATGTGTAGAAATCCAGAAAAATCCAAATATCTTTCTTAATGTAGGTGATCAACCTAAGGTCCAAAATAAGTATGTAGAAACTGCAGAGAAGATAAGATTTCAGTTCTACCAAGTTCTCAGAATCTCCAGGAACTTGGTTTTCATTTCACTATATCAGAAGAAACACATCTTAAAAGAAATGGTGGAAAGTGTGATTGAAACAATTAAGAATCATCAGGTATTTGGGTTATGTTACTTAATATATTTTCTTAGTATTTTAGGTATGAGTAGGAGGGATAAGAGGCCACAGCTAAACAAACAAGTTTGGAGAAGCATTACCTAAGGAAAAAGGATTTGTTGCCATGGAAATAACAGTGTTAGAAAGAAGTTAGAGGCTGTGTTGGACAAGAAAAAAGGAGGTTTTTTTTAGGGAAAGTGGATTGTTCTGATGCTAAGGCTTGTCAGCTTGTGGTGTGTATTATTTGGGGTACCCTTGGGAACCTGGCAGCTGCTGTTAGGGATGCAGAGGCTGTTTCATCAAGAGACTTTCTTGACTTTTAGAAGCTTCCTGGGGGTGATCCCAGATGGCTCACTTAGCAGGAAACTCATTTATTTGCAGCTACAAATACTTACCAGATTCTATAATGTCCACGTGAACAGGACCACAAGCTCATAGCTGCTCCCCTGTAGTCAATTTGCAAGCCACATTGACTCTTTCAGTCTAAGATGGTGCCATTAGGAACCAGCTCACTCGTGTTGTTTATTAATTCGTGGGTTGGATTTTGAATTAAAATTAACTCAGCAAAGAAGCAGATTGGATTAGTATGGTAAGAAGCTCTGAGTTAAGGGCTTTACATTCTAAATTAGGTTAAAAACTGGAGTGGAGATTGTTGGAAGAAGTGGAATACTCTGAGAAAGACTGAGGTTCAATGGGAGGTCTGGGGTTTTGTGGAGAGTGAAGAAAGGCTTGAATAGCATCACAAAAGAGAGAGTTAGGAAGCTACTATATATTAGTGGAAAAATGCAATCTCTCTTGCTTGGGGGCATATTAACGACTTTTAGTTTATTAATTGGCTGGAAAGATGTTCAGTTTCACTCAACCATAGGGTCCCTCGGTATCATGATGGGGAACAGTGGTTGAATGGGAGCCTCAAAATGTGGGCAGGGCCGAGATCACAAAGGCCCCTGTATGCTACCCAAAGAGTTTTCTCTTATTTTTTTTTTCAGGCAATAGAAAGTGAGTAGAAGTCTTCAAAGAGGGATGTAAAATAAGTAGACTTACTGTATGGGGAAGCAAACACTGATAACAATAAATAGAAAAAAGCTGATATCTATTGCTAAGGAGAAAACAATAGCCCAGATGAAAGATGGTGATAGACCACTGACATTAGAAATGAAGATGAGAGGCCAGCCATTTATTCTACAACTCAACAAATATTTGTTGAATACCTTTTACAAGGAATACAAAAGTGAGTAAAATAAACCAGTTACCTAATATATTCTAGTGGTAAAGACAATAATAAATAATCACCCAAATTAATGACATGATTCTTTCAGCTAGAGAGAAGTTCTTTGAAGAAAATAAAACTGGGTATAAAGGGAGGGTGACTGGGCTAGGTGGCCTCTATGACGGGGTGACATAAAATTTAGGACTTGACTGACAAGAAGGAGCGAGTCATGTAATCTAGAGGAACAGCATTCTTGGCAGAGGAAACCACCAGTGTAGAGACCTTAAGGATCTAGGTGTGTAGGAGGAAGCGTACAAGGGGCTGGAGCAGGTGATGGTGAGACTGTGCTTAACCAAAGAGTTGAATAAACCAATGACTAAACAGAAATGCTTCAGTTTGGAGGATGGCAGATAAAAAAGAAACAACCTGCTGAAACACTGAAGCTCCCTCTGCTTATGAGATGAAAGAACTGGTCAAAATTGATTGGAACCAACATGGCGAACTGGTATCTACATAGAATGAGCTTGCTAATGTCACAACCTGAATTTCCACCACACATTTTATAATAACTCCCTCTGAGTTCGCACATATGACCCATGAGATAGCATGGCAAGATAACTACACATGCCCAAGGACCTTACAGACCTCCCCTTTCCTCCCACCGATCTCCTACTAATCTCAGAATCCACCCCCTGGCTGCTTTGAAGCCCACAGGGCAGACGGATTTGAGCTCAACACTCCTATATCCTTGTGAGTCAACTTGCAATATATAAAGCTTTTATTTTCTCAAAAACCTGGTGTCACAGCTTATAGCACAGAATACCTTTTATTTGATAACAATGAGAAGGGTTATAATGGTATGGAATGTGGCTGAAGAGGAAGATCTGAAGGCTAGAATTGGGAGTTTAGATTCCTAAGGCAATGGAGTGATCTCATTTGGCTTACACTTTTAAAAGATCACTAACTGGTATGTGGAAACAAGGAGGCCAGTTATGAGACTATTGTGGTAATCCAGATGAGAGATGCTGGTGACTTTGATCAAGGTACCAATTGCAGAGACAGAAAGAAATGGCAAATGTCCGCATATGAAAGATGTGGCAGACCCTCAGCTTTCGAGAGGAAGGTGTTCAGAAAATTCCTCACAAATTTTTAACTTGTGACATCATAGTGGTAATCAAAAAGGTTCAGATTTTGGAGCATTTCAGATTCTGAAGCATTTCAGATTTTGAATTTCCAGATCAGGGTTGCTTAACCTGTGTAATTTTTATTTTTGAGTGTTTATTTAAATGCATTCCTTCATTTGTCCTTTCTGTAACATGAGATATTGTGATGCCTGTGTTAACATTTAACAAACAAAAAAGCTTTAGGACGTCAAGCAGACTCTCTAAGATCACACAGTCAGAAAGTGACAGAGCCAAAATGAGAATCCAATTGTATTTGATTCCAAACTTTATCTCTTAACCGCTACATTTACCACCTTAATATGCTGTAAGATTGTTATAAGAATTAAATTAAATTAATATAAATGAGAAAACATAATTGGTCAGCATAGTTCTAGCACACAGAAGTAACTTTAAAAAGACAGGAGCTTTCTAATTGTTTAATCATGAATAGTAAAATTATCTCTTCCTGTGGTTTGAGTGTGTCCCTCAAAGTTCATGTGTTGGAAACTGAATTCCCAGTGCAAAAGTGTTAAGAGGTGAGACATTTAAGAGGTTATTGGCGCATGAAGGGTCTGCCCTTATAAATGGATTAACACTGTTATCACGGGAGTGGTTTTGTTTTTGTTTTTAATAAAAGTGAATTCTGTCTTGTTCTCTTGCCCTTCCGCCTTCTGCCATGGAATGACATAGCACAGAGGCCGTTACAAGACACTGGCACCTTGATACTGGGCTTCCCAGCCTCCAGAACCATGAGAAACAACGTCCTTTTGTTTGTAAATTACCCAGTCTGTAGTATTCTGTTATAGCAACACAAAACAGACCAAGAAATCTCTACCTGGCTTTTTTTGTTTGAGTGCTCTCTGACATTTTGAAGATCAAATCTCATAACATATCACACACACACACACACACACACACACACACACACACACACACACAAATCTATTGAATAAAGATGCATGTATTATTTCGTTATGAGAGATCAATGGGTAGTAGTATCATTTTCAAGAGGAATTTACCGAGTAAAATATTGAGGCAGGAGCCTTAAGGAAAGTCTTCATGAAGCAGTTAGAACCTAACCTGGGGAAAATTTACATGGTTCTTAGCTGGTAAACACAATTTCTCTAAGTACTTCATTTACAATAGAAATTAGCTTAGGCACTGGATGAATATGACTCATTTAAATGCTCAAAACCATGAATCATTCAATGTAGCATTATGGGTAATTTTAATGAAACATCTTTAATATCTGTATTCCTTTGTTAACTGCTTCTATTGAATTTAAACAAAAGTCCCATTTTATTCCAAATTTAAATCCAAAAGAGATTTGATCTTTTCTTCCTGCCATTTTGCAACCAATGTAATTTCTCACAAGTGCCTAGAATTAAGACGTTGAGTCAGATGAGAAAACTGTATATGAAACTAAATGCAACGTCAAAGCAGAAGGGGAGATTTTGGAGTGAGATATCCAGTTAAAACCACTCGACTGGCCTTTCTTAATTCCTGAGACTTCCTAAATTGCAGTAGCTGACGTGACCACTAATACTCAACCACTTGGAACACCGTAACATCAGAGAGAAAAAAAAATTAATTCAAAACATCAAAAATGGCTCACACAAAAAGATCTACATGTATATATTAATATCAGCTTTATTCATAAAGCCCCAAATGGAAACAATTCAAATGTCTATCAACTGGCAAATGAATAAACGAATCGTGGTATATCCATGCAAAGAAATACAACACAGCAATAAAAAGAAACAGACTGCTGACACATGCAGCAATAAAATCGAAGCCCTAACATTATGCCAAATGTAAGAAGCTAGGCACAAAATGTTACTACCTACTATATTATTTTATGTATATGATATTGTGGAATGGAAAACTATATGGACAGAAATCACTTAATTTGTTGCCAGGGGCCAAGGATGGGATACAGATTGACTGCAAAGGGACAGAGGGACTTCTGGGAATTGGATGCTGTGTTAGTTTGCTAGAGCTGCAATAACAAGGTACCACAAATTGAGTAGTTTAAGAAACAGAAATTTATTGTCTCGTAGTTGTGGAGGCTAGAAGTCTAAGATCAAAGTATTGACAGGGTTGGTTTCTTCTGACAGCTGGGAGGGGAATGTGTTCCAAGTTCCACTCTTAACTCTGTGGTTTGCTGGCCATCTCTGGGGTTACCTGCATGGCAGGCGATGCATCACTTTGATCACAGCCTTTGTCTTCACGTGGCATTTTCCGTATGTGTTCAATTCTTCCCCTTTTATAAGGACATTGATCATATTTGATGAGGGGCCCACCCAATGCTAGTAGGACCACATCTTAACTAATTACATTTTCAATTAATCTCTTCCCAAATAAGGTCATATTTGGAGGTACTGTAAGTTAGGACTTGAAGAGGAGTGAAATGTATTTTTTCTTTCATTTTTCTAAGTTTCTGGCTGGGACTCTGTAACAAAACAAATTAACAAGAGAAAAATAACCACATAAGTTTATTTATATGTGTATTTTATATATATGGGAGAAACAGGGATGAATAATTCAAAGGGGTAATTGAACTTGGATTTACCAACTTGGGCTAACACAAAGGAAAGATGGTTTGGGGCTAGAAAAGCGAGTTATAGGAAGATGACCAGGAAAAGTACGATAAACAAGGTTATCATTTAAATGTTGTGCAGATTTAAGTCAGTACCTTCTCCATTGATAAGAATATTTGTGATAAACAGTCCTCTCTTCTTAGTATCAAGAGGGAGACACCCTTAAACGGAGATTTCCTTTATAGATGTAAATTTCCTTTATAAATGGAAACTTATGCTCTGTCTTTAGAGATTCTCTTGTGTCTGCTGTTTCTCAAAATAATTAGCTCAAAATAATCCTTATGCCAAAAAGGCATATTTTGGAGTGGCATATTCTGGTCTCCTACAGACTTCAGAATATGAATTTTGGGGTGACACGATTCAACCTATAACAGAAATGTTCTCTATTGATAGTGGCAGTAATTACACAGCTGCATACATTTGTCAAATATCATCAAGCTGTACACTTAAAAAGGTAAATTATACCTCAATAAACCTGAATTTCAAATTACACCTCAATCAACTTCACTAAAGAAAAAAAAGTGGCTCAGGTCTCTACTATTTCCTGCTTGGACAACTGCAGAGGCTGCCAGTCTGATCTGTCTCCTGCAGTATCATCCTTCTTGTCCTGTATCCAGGTCACTTCTCTGCCTAATACTTCTTTAGCTGCCAATTGTCCTCTGCAAAAAGAACAATGCTCCTTAACCTGGGACACATGGCTCATGTGACACTTTCATACTTCTCCAATCTTGTCCTTTGTCATTGCCTGGCTAGCACATTCTTTCAGCAGTAACTGCCTGTGGCTACCTGTAACACACACACACACACACACACACACACACACACACACACCCTGCCCTTCCCATTTCTTGCCTTAATGCCTTTTCTTTTGTACATACTTCTTTGCTGAAATGTCTTTCTCTTCTCTTTTTCTAGCCAAATCCTACACATTATTTAAACCTCAGCTTTCTCTGACATCTTGCTCTTCCCACTCCCAGGCTCAGTTAAGTGCCCTCCCCTGAACTCCCTAATCCCTTATGCAAAGTTCTATTGGTGCACTTACTACCATTTGATAATTACCTACATGTGTATCATTAGACTGAGTTATTCAGTGAGTATACCGGTACTTCAGCCCACTTGTAAGATATACTCCAAGCTCAGACTCCCCTCAAAATGCCAGCCTTCCACCTCTGACACTATAGTCACATTTCCTTATTCTGTTCCAGTGTCTTCTCCAAAGCCATAGAAACTGGTGCCAAGAGAATGCCCTGCAAAAACTTTCAACTAATGGGAGAAGAAAGTTTTCTTGCATTCCCTTTTGCATTTCCCCACACCCACATGACATGCTAATTCTCTTTATGTGGACAGTGCTCGGAGGCATTCTATGTACAACACTGTTTAAGGACATGAAACAATTCCTTATAAAAATAGAAGTGTGCAGAGTCAAACCTACAGAAGCAGTTTAGATTAAGGGGGATTTGTCTTCTCTGCCTCACTCATCTCACTTCCTCCAGTCCTGTATCCTGGCATCACCTCCCAGGTAAATACTGCAGCAGTTGTTATATCTTCTTGTTGTAGTAAGCCTACTAGTATATAATGTCTTTATTTGCTTGTTGCAAACTTTTAAAATTTAAAGTATTTTTTTCTGCTATTACTATATCTATTCTTGCTCTTTTTGGTTACTATTTGCATGAAAGACTCCTTTTCATCCTCTTAATTTCAACCTGTTTTTTGTCTTTGAATCTGAAGTGGGTCTCCTTTAGACAGCATCTAGTTGGATTATGCTTCTTAAATCCATACTGCCCATCTCTATGTTTTCATTGGAAAGTTTAATGCATTTACAATGAAAGTAAATACTGATGAGGGATTTACTTCTGTCATCTTGGGATTTATTTTTTAAATGTTTTATAGATTTTTGTACCTCATTTACTACATTGCTGTATTATTTTGTGTGTAGTTGATTTTTTTTGTAGTGAAACATTTAAATTTCTTCCTTATTTCCTTTTGTATATATTCTTTAGCCATTTTCTTTGTGGTTATCATGGGAATTAACAACCAAATGTTATAACACTAATTTGAACATATACCAGCTTAACCTCAATAACATATAAAAATTCTGCTCCTTTAACAGCTCTGTCCCCACCTCTTTAAGTTGTTGATGCTACAAAATTACATCTTTACATAATGCATGCCCCAAAATATAAACTAATAATTATTAGTGCATTGGCTTTTTAAATTATATATAAAATAAAATGTGAAGCTATAAACCAAAGCCACAATAATACTGTCTTTGACTAATAATTGTGTTTTTAAAAATGTTATTAGCATCTTAAATTAAACAGAAAACAAAAAGTAGAGTTACACATTATGATTACAATAATACTAGCTTTTACGATTTTTTATGTATTTACCTTTACTGGATATTTTTGTCTTCATATAGCTTTAAATTACTGTCTAGTGTCCTTTTATTTTAATCTGCCAGACTCCCTTTAGCGTATCTTGTGAAACAAGCATAATTCACAAAATATTGACTGGTTTTCTTTTTTCCTTTGCTATTTGAATATATTAGCCCACTCTGTTCCACAGAGTTTCTGATGAGCATATGCTGATAATATTATAGAAAATTCCATGTATATGATGAATGACTTCTTTCTTGATACTTGCAAGATTATTTGTTTTTGGCTTTCAATAGTTTGATTAAAAGTGTTTCAGTGTGGATTTCTTTGATTTCATCCTACTTGGAGTTTATTGAATATGTTGAATGTTTCTAATCATGTCTTTCATCAAACTTGAGTTGAGGTTTTGACTATTATTGTTTCAAACAATTTATCCACCTTTTTCTCTTTCTTCTTCTGAGACTTCCAAAATGTGTGTGTTGGACTGCTTGATGGTATCCTATGGGTTCCTTAAGGTCTGTTAACTTTTATTCAACCTTTTTTCTGTTTCTCAGATTTGGCCATTTCCATTGTCCTATCATTAAGTTTACTACTTCTTTCTTTTGGCCACTCAAATCTGCCTTGGAATCCCTCTAGAAAATTTTCATTTTCACTATTGTGCTTTTCAGCTCTAGAAATATTTTATCTTTTTAGATTTTCTGTCTCTGTATTGGTATTTCCATTTTGTTCATTATTTTCTTGACTTTCTCCATATCTTTAAGATGATTGTTTTAAACTCTTTTGCTAGTATAACTTTTATCAGGCTGTTTTCAGGGACAATTTCTGTTGATTTATTTTTTCTTTGAATGGGCCATACTTTCCTGTTTCTTTACATGAGTTGTTGAAAACTAGACATTTGAATCCAATAGTTTGGTAATTCTGGAAGTTACATTCTCCTTCTTCACCATTCTTGGTGTGTGTCTGTGTGTGTGTGTGCACTGCTATAGACTATCTCTGTACTGAGGATAAGTCGAGGTGTACACTTACAGTTTTCTAGGTTTTCTGTGACCGTGTACCTTCTCCTGGGCATGTGTGGTAGCCTTTTAATTTCCTCCATATATTCAGTACTAAAGGTACACTGGGGAGATTCTAAACTATTCAATTCTGCCTACAGTACACATGGCAGAAATTATTAATTGATTTTGGCTGTCTTTGACACAGAACCCCACAATGGCTTTGGAATTCTTTCCAACAAAATACTACACTATTACCAAATCCACCAAAGTTTTTATTCTAACTGATGTTTTCTAAATAGAACACTCCAAAAAATTTGAGTCATCTAAAGCACAAAGCAGACACTGTAGTACAGTAGATTGTATTCTTTCCAGTTCCTGCCCATACAGACTTCCCTCTTTAGCTTTTTTCTTTTGTGTTTCTGTAGATGCTACTAACACTGAGATGACTATAATTTTTAATGAAAAAGCAGAAGGCTTTTAAATTTCTTGCTCCAACATGAGAATCTACTCACTCCAGCTACTTGCTCGGTAGAGGGTAGTAAAGTTTCTATTTAATAGGTTTTCCTGAATCCCTATATATTAAGAGTGCTTAATAGTCAACTCAAATTATTGCTTTTTGAATCTGTTGTTCTCTACATCTAGAGATGAAATATCCTTTTTCTATATGTTAACTTAATGTCATGCTGTTTCTGTAGCAATTGTTTGCATGATACTACCTGGTAATTTCACTATACTTTCCTTCAATGTGGACAGAAAAGATTACGCCATCATTTCACAGTGTCTGTCTGATTTGCCACATTGGGCAGTAGGAACTACTTTTGGGAAAAATAGCAATGAAGCAAAATTGTTTCTCTTTTCAATAGAAATATTCCATTTAAGGAAATAAAGTATTTTCTTTATGATAATGGATGAGAAAATATACCTGTCTCACTGCTGGTAACCTCTCCCAAGATTAGAAGGAGCCTCTTTTCAATGTGACTGGGGCATATAAATAGAAGGTGTGGAAGCCATTGCTATTGGCATGGGAAATCAAAGATTTGGCATTACAGGTTTTCCTACATTTCACAGTAATTTCTGTGGTTGGGGAGTAGTTCCTGGGAACTTAGCCTCTAGTCTAGGAAAAGGTATGGGTTAAGATGCCAGAGGGTGGGGTGTGGGTGGGGCTACTTTCCACTGTAGCTACTTGAAGGAGAGAGGAACATTTGGCAAATTCCTGCTAAATTCCAGGAGCTTGGCAGACATTTTTTTGGGTCTTTTTGAGCGACTGTGTTAAGGCACAGAAAATCTCTCTTCTGGAGTCCACAAGGGGCGTGGCTGGTAGGCCCTTTCCAGCGCCAAGCCTCCATCTGCGTCCCCATCGCGAGCCTAGGGTTCTTTGACTTTGCGTGGCCAGGTGGAAAATCCAGATGTGTTTCTCTCTTCAAAAAGCCCCCGAAAAGCTCTGGGAGGAGGGGCCCCTGTTGCAGACCTAGCCGCCAATCCAATAGCAAAGTCGAAGATCAATCACTCCAGCAGAAGTCTGAAAGAACTCCTCTCATTGGATGAAAATATGAATGGGGTGGGAATAACTCCAAGGTTAAAAACCCACGGCTCCTTACCTGTGCGGTTTCCTCCCTTGGATCCCCTCCCCTGGCAGCGTGGGAGCTCTCTCTCTCTGCCTGATAAATCGCTCTCTGCTAAACTCTTTGGGGCCACGGTATTATTCAAAGGGTAAGCTCACTGTGCCTCCGGGCCCCCTTCCCCCTTTCTTGGGGCAAGAGAGGCCAAGGACCTGGGCACAGCAGGGAAAACATCGAATGGAGGACTGGAAGACTCTTTGGGACGCCCCCGCAGCTCTGCTCCTGTACCCCAGTTACATCTTTGGGGAACATGGGGAGGGAGCTGAGCCCCTGCACCTCGCCCCAGTTACACTTTCAATAATTTCACAGAAAGTATTATTTTTTCCAGATGAGAAAACTGAGGCTCAGAAAGATTAAGCAACTGTTCCAGCTGCCCATAGTTAACTAGAGGTTGTATTGTAATTAAAATTAGGTCCGGATCATAGCGAAACATCACTTTCATTTAACTAAAATTTTGCATGAATCTTTCAATCTTTCAGTGATAACCATCTCCAAACGACTACTCTTGACTAATCTTGGATTCGCACAGTGTTTTTACATTGCTTTCTCATTTATTCTCATAGCCTGACTACAGATTGCAATGTCAGGTACTCTTTCCTCACTCTCGACAATCCGTTCATCTCCTCTGAGTCTGGATTTAGTGGCATCTAATGTCTTGAGAGCTTGGGGAGTCAAGGAGAGGTCTGCCCTTTGCCAGTGTGGCGAAGAAAGATATCTGGTGCCAGGCCATACTGCCTAGTCTCTCTCAGCATGTCCCATGAGTTTTTCTAATAGCCACTGCTGTCTTTCCCTTCTAGAAAACAGAAGGATGATCCAGGCATCTATACGGAAAACCTAAGGCATTGGGGGTCTGCTGGGAGTCTGAGGCAAGAGGACTAAGATACCCTCAGAGGTACTGAGGTACCCTCAATAAAGCGGCAGCAAGACATGACTCCTGAGGAGAGTGGAAAAGCCAATGTTCGTTCTGGCTGCCATCAATTCAGTCATTGCATTCCATATCTCTCTAAGGTCCCAAATATGGGCAAATGTGGTATGAATCATCTGTATGACACTAAATATTTCCTTTATCCAGGATGGGGCAAAGAGGGACTTTATATAAATGAAGTTCCAGGGGAAGTGGTACCACAGCTAACAAATGGCAGCTAAGTTACTTTCTGATGTCTGCCAAGGTCTCTTTAAGTTCGGTTTCTGCAAAGTGTGTTGTAATCAGCCTGCTTAGATTAATGCTCAGAGGCAGTAAACAAAACACAAAATTAAAAAATATGACAAGCAGCTGGCTAGTACCATCTAGTGGTAGCAAAGAAGCAATAACTTTTAAAAATGAACTTTTTAAAAAGGGGAAAGGGGAGACTGAAACCATCCATTCTTTTCTGGGGACATGAATGGTTTCCCGTGAAGTTGCAGAGCTTCAGCTTTCTCCGTGGGAGCTGGAGAGCAGCTCAACTCCAGGGTGCTTTTCAGAGAGAAGACAGCTGAGAGAGATTGAGATGCACTTCAAGATGAGCCTATTCCAATGCTTGAGATAGGGGCACACGCAACTGCACACGTAGCTCATTTTCTGTTTGGTTGTCTCTTGTGGGAAGGGATGGTGCTGCCGATCTCTGGGAGGGTTTAGGGTTTCCTGCAATCCAGCTACTTTGTTTGTAAGCGTTGTCATTCAAAATCCAAGTCCTGGATAAAACTCTGGCTGTGGCAATTTGTTTTGGAGACTTTGTTGTTTGTGGTATCTGCCTCCTTGTATCCTAGGCAGGGTTTCAGAGCAGCAAATGCTTGCATGACATTTCTCCAAAGGGTTTTAGCGGATGCAGCTGCATTCCATTGAGCAAATCATCACCATTGCTACGGTTTATTCAGTACCTACTGAGTGCCAGGTACTGCGGTGAGCCTTTTAGCTGCATTGGCTAATAGGATTCTCAAAACCATTTTGAGGCAGGTATTCTTGGTCTCCTTTACATAAAAGAGAAGTGAGGCTCAGAGAACTCATATGATTTGCCCAAGATCACAGAGGTCACAGACGTGGTGCTAGAGTCACTCACATAGGAAGGTACCTGCCAGCTACTGTGGAGGATGAGCTCACAGCTTCAGCACCATCTCTATCCTCAGAAAGCTTATGATATTTTTAGGAAGGTAGGACATGCACAAAAATAGAAATATACCATGAGGGCCTGTGCAAGATGGTTATGTTTCTGGAGATTGCTGACAAGGCTATTGAGTCTAAGAGAGAGTCTGAGACATCAATTCCCCTATCCCCATATGAATAGGCAGCCAAGCCACCCAGAAACATTTTCAATCTCCCCTTCCCCATTCAATGATGTTTAAATTTTCCTGACTTGTTGATCATCAATGAGGAAGCTCCCGCTGGAATAAGAAAACGATGTGATCAAGAAGATGGACCTGGTGCCAGGACAAGGTGGACTAGAGTAAAGATTCTGGGGTCAGGAAGATTCATTAGGAGGAAGTTGTGAGTCACTTAGGTGTCAGGAGATGCACTGAAATGAAGAGACAGCTGTGGGGACAGAGAGGACGAGCTGACAGGCCAGACACTGTAAAAGAACTAGAGAGAGTAATTGTGCCCTATTCCTTGAGAGATGAGGAAAAAGTATGACTGGTGAGAAGGGGAAAAGGCTGTGTGCATGCATGTGCTTCTGAGTGTGTGCACAGTGTGTATATGGGTGCAGATGTGTGGATGATTGTAAGTGGAGAAGTGTGCATGTGTGGGTGTGGGTGTGAATGGGTGTGTGTGTGCATGAATGTGTGTATGTATGTGAATGAGTGTGTGTCTAGGTGAGAGTGTGTATGGGCATGGATGTGTGTGAATATGTGTATGTGAGTGTGTGTGTGAGCATATGTGTATGTGAGCACGTGTGTGTGAGTGTGTATGGGCATGAACTTGTATATATGTATGTAAGTGTATGTGGATATGAATGTGTGTGAGTATTGTGTGAATGAGGATGTGTATGTGAGTGCGAGGGTGGGTGGGAATGTGTGACTGTGAATGTGTGTGTGGACTTGAACGTATTGTGAGCATGTGAGTGTGTGTGTTAGTGTGTGCGAATGTGTGTATGGAGGTCTATCAGGAGAACGTTGTCCCTGGTCTCTGAGTTGTTTGTAGAAATGGGAAACAGCTTCTCTTCTCCAACTCATATTGTTTGAGCAGATTGAGCTCGCTAAAGAGGAGATGTTTACATAAAACTAAAACAAAAGGTGTCTCTTATTGGATGTGGTAGACAAGAAAACAGAAATGGGAACCAACATCCTATTTGCATTATTATGTTCCTTTGACTTCAAGACAAGATGGTCTGAATCAAGGCATTCCCTACTCTGGACTGAAGGGGCCGGTGGTGGACATGATGTGAATGACCCTCCCTGAAAATGACTTGAAAGTTACGAAGATGGCCGATCACTAGCAGCTCAGGATTGCAGCTCCCAGTAAAAGCGCAGAGAGCCAGTGGACGCCACACTTACCGATAAATTTTTGCTGCCCACGGACCAGGACATTCCCAGCGGAGGAGCCCCACGGGTCGCCAGCGTGACCCTTTCGGCTGGCGCGGCTTTTTTGCGGGCGTCTCGGCTCGGCGGCTCTTGGTGCGGAGTAAACGGGACCGAGTCTCCTTTTGGATGATGTTTGGCGCTCTGGGAAGTCAGAGCAGTCCATCCAGCTGA